>KN882856.1:151845-165584 GCA_000934455.1 Apostichopus parvimensis
TATAGGTGCCTTAAGAGTAGTTCACCACTTAAATATTAACAGATTTAAGAAGCCTTTATCAACATGTAATGTATCTTCAGTCCAATACACAAACAACTATAGGAACATATCAGTTGGTTTCATTACTCATGAGTCTAAGTTTAATTAAATCCAAGTATATGCGTAGGAGTGTATGTGTTTTGATATGTTCTAGTTTTGTGATAAGCTATCTCTCAGATAGTCTCACAAACAAACACTTCAAGGGCTTTCAATACGTATAATCTAATCAACTGGCAAGCTACCAAACCACAGGTTCTCATCAATGATTCTCAAACCACTGCATAACACCTAACTATAATAAACAATTGTTTCCCACAGAATGGATCTGGTCGGTCTCTGTAGTTTACAGTATTAGTTTGGGCATCTGTGTGCATGTGAATTTAGTTTCTTCTGTTTTTTATTCTATCAGATCCTTCAGGACTCATGTTTCTTTAGAAACAGTAAAAGGGAATTTTGCTCCAAAAAATCTACAGCAAAATCACAGTGGAGTAAAAAAGTAAGACAATCCTTAATATATACTAAGTGTATACTTACATGATATAAGATATAACAGAGAAGATGCATAATGTTCACATTTGACAAATAACATAATAGCTTGACCCTAAAGGCTTAAAACTCTCAGACAATGATCAGACGCAATAAAAGTAGTCTTCCCACTTACCAATTTCCAGAGAGTTGCTGGAAGTTGAGTAGCTTGGAATGTGTATTCTTCTGGGTTTATTTGAAGGGAATGATATGGAGCCACAATCAGAATCTCTTCCTTGTGGCAAGCTGTTGTAAGAGTCTCTTTTGACAAAGTCCCCTGAGGAGTCACTTTGGTGGGAAGGTCTCCTGGGATCAGGCAGAGATGAGATGGAGTTCATCTTACCTTGTCTACTGCCTCTGGATGGTGAATAAGGCATGGTGTTATAGCCACTGTGGGTTTTGCCTGCAATAGCAGAGCCAGAATACATTGACCTACTTGACACCAAGAAAGAGGGGATGTTATGCTTCTCAAGCACAAAATGAGTCGTCACAGGGGCAGACGGGGGTCCGTTTGGAGAGAAGAGATTAACATAATCTGTTGAAACCGGATTTGAATTGCTGGGAAAATGTAACGAAGTAGGCCGATAGTAAGACCCTGGAGAACCATATGAAAGTTGTACAGAGCGCCTGTCCCGATGGCTTGTCTTCTTTGGCAAAGTTTTCGCAAATTGGTAATTTGGGTCAATGGGTGAGGGCATTGAAATTGGTCTTTTCGGTGACGTCGGTGAATTAACAGGCGAACCTGGGCCCCTCCACTTCCTTGTCGGAACCACTTTACTCGACGTGGCAATGGCAGCCCCATTGTTACCATGGTGATAAACTGCATTCTGGTTTGACCAGCCATTGTTAGGTCCATTTCTAACAGCAGTGACAGGAGTTACCTTTGTTTGTGTTGAGAGCATCCCACCGCTGGAATGCTGTGAGGAGGTGGAACGCCTTGATTCCGAATGAATAGAAGATCCCGATGATGAGTGGTGATGCTTAGAAGGGGCATGATACGAAGACTTTCTACTGGGAGGGGTCGGAGGAACCACAACCTCCTGACGAGGGTCCATGTAAAGTCTCGGATTCATGACGTGAATGTGTGTATCTCTATTCTTCTTAACTTTTGGAGAAGTCAGCATATCTGGCGGTCCTCTCGATTTTGGCCAAGTAGAATTATAATCGATTTTCTCCAGACTGTCTTTCTTTGAACTTTTCCGTTTGGACGTTTTCGAGTAGTCGGGCGAGAATCCCGAGAAGCTAAAATCCCTATGATGCCATTTAGTGTCGTGACTGGTCGATGACGACTCTTGTAAATCTCGTGCATGTTTCAGCTGGTTGGCTCTCTTCGCTCTCTCATTTATTGACTCATCCACTGACAACTGGTTCTTTTTATGAGATGAAATACCGCCGAAGGACTTCTCTTGAACGTTTGAAAATTTATCTCCGTTTCCCGAATCGGACATGGAACTGAATTCGTTTCTCTCGTCCCAAGAGGGGTGATCATCTACCGGCCCCTTTTGACTTCCATACTGTTGACTCATCTTGATTTCTTCCCAATCTCCTGCTTTTAAAGTTCCTTGCGTCGCGTTGCTCTCCCGGCTGTCTTCCCTGCTGTGGACACTACGGAAGCTGGCCTCCCTGGATACCTTGTGTATCTTCTCAGGAATGGATTCAGTCTGCACACTCATCTCCTTTTGGATGGTGTTCTCTTCACGGCTGCTGATGTCGCTCTGTTCTCCTGCGGACACAAGGGCAGACAAGCTGGACTGGTATGAAGACTCATCTTGACTGCGGAAAGACTCGACTGTAGGGCTCGCACTGGAGGGAATGGTGGACGTGGACGCTACAGACAAACGCATGACTGTAACACTGACTGGATTCTGGCAGGCTTCTAGCAAAGATTCAACCTCATGGACAGGTTTGTTCTCCATTGGTGTATTATTCACCTAAGACAGATAACAGGAGATCATGTTAATGGAGAACACATTTACCATATAGTATTATACAACACCTTATTATATTCCGGCCATTTGATTGGTCAATTGCTCGTCGATTGCATGCAAAATCCGCTCTATTGCACTCTATGAAATAGAACCATGGGTTATACTTTTTTGATAGCACTTTTTTCAATGGTAAGAGAGCAGAGAAACCTGTCTGTTCAAAACAATCTGTTGCATGAGTTTCAACTCATGGAAATATTTGCACTATTGCACTCATAACCATTCATTATTTGTATACTAGCCAATGTATAGTGTAACCAGAAATGCAAGTATGATTCGTGGTTTTGATGATGTTCATATAAATATATGCAACCTTTAGGAATCTGATATTAACCAGAAGGATTCTTTTTTGAGATATCATTCTTGCAAGCTTTCCACAGATTGCTTTCTATTTCCCTGCGATGAAAGGACCATTGAATTCCATGTTTTGAGCTTTTAAAAAAGTTACTTTTACCATCCACCATGGCTCATGGTTCACACACTAACAACCATTCCATGTTGTCTGTGTGTAATGGATAACCCACTTTGAGATACTGTTGTTTGCTCTTAAAACTTGGTCATCTTTAAAATTATGAAAGGTTGTCAGCAACTTATGCCATTCCTTTGGTAGAGGGACATTTTTGAAGATTTGGGGCTTACAGTGCCAAGCCTTAGCCTCATTTCCCACTTTCACATTGCTCCAAATGAGATCAAATTGTCCAATAACCAGCAAGGAAGAAATTCCGACCATCTCTTATTGATGGGCAATGGAAATATCATACGCTGTGACGACAACATTGACCTCATGCAGCAAGAAATAAAAAAACACTTCCAACAATTGTGACTGACAGAGTCATCATTCTTTAAACTCTAAAAGGGCAATATTTTCATACACTGTGATAACCCTTGACCTTCTCAGGTCTGTTAAATAGATGGTGCAATGACTGCTTGAGAGAAATTGCCATGTACTACAATCAATGTCATATTTTCCCTGTAACATACACAAGATGACCTCTACAGTGGCGGAGCTAGGGGTATTGGTCAGAGGGGGCGAGAATGGTCTGTAGGGGCGCTTTGACACTATCTAAGCGGAGCGCCACCACGGGTTGGCGCGGAGCGTACATAATTTGTTTTTGAGTAAAGATACTCCCTAGATCCCTGGAAATGACCCTTTCCGGGCCTTGCTAATTTGCAGATAAACGAAGAATAAATAGCTTTGTGACAACTCGTAAGTTTATATGGGTGTTGAAAGTACATGCGCTTGGAAATAGTTTCGTACAACGGAAGTGCCGATAAATTAAAGACCGCCGTTAGAGCATTTTGTGAGAAAATTTCACCAACAAAATGTGACAAATGTCAATAGGTAGATGAGAGCACAATAAAAAAAGTCAATAATCGCGAATAAGTAAAAAATGGTAAAAAGCTGAAAAGGGCGCCAGCAGTCCATTTGAGTCCGTCAGGGGGCGCATTCGCCACGCCACTGGACCTCTACCCTAATGAATGTGAACAAGAGAGGTGCAGGTTTGAATCATTCTTCATTTTGGTTGCAAATAACTTCATATGACCTTTGACTTCCTATTCCTGCAGTTTCAATTACACCACTAGCAATAGATGATTGGAAACCAACTTTGCATCAAATTAGATTGAAAGCTGATCAAAATAGATCCAGTTGATCAATGTTTCACATTGTTACAAACACACACAAGCCATCAAGACTGCACAGGCTACATTTTGCAAAGGAGCTAGAAAATAGTATGGGTTCGCAATTTTCATTTGCGATCACTTTCTCAAAGCTTTAAGAGACAAGCCACACCATTTGGTCAAAGTTCTTTATCACTTAACATATTTACTTTGCTGACGTGTCACCACCAATGTGTGTTAACTAAGAAGTTTGTTGTATTTCATAACTTGACTCAACTAGAAAAGAAACAAGTTTCTCCAGATCATGACACATTCATGTAACAATGCTAGCCATATTGTACCTGTCCAAGCATGTTTGATGGTTCAGGGATGAGCCTGGGGTAAAAAAAAAATTACAGAACTTTGCAAAAATTGTGGTATAGGCTTCAGTTTTCGTATGCTGCAGTGTGTTAGGATAATAGTTTTTGTCCCCGAGGTAGAAAAGAAACCACGGATATTCCGCAAATTCGCAGAAAAAGCTCATGCCTGGTGGTTAAGGGAAGTTGCATGGCAAACATAGCTAACAAAGGTGAAAGCCAAAAGTAAACCAGATAATCACCATTACTATCCTATCCCCGGGAACAATTCCAAGCTCACGTAAAGACTGACTGCCAGATGAGAGCCTGCTGACAAAGACTCCATTTTCCAAAACCAAGGGGTTTCCTCTGGAAATGTCTAGAGTGAGAGGTACCAGCTTGCAGGCGTGGGCACGTCTCCGTTTCACCACCTGTTCAGTGAAGTAAAAGTCACTCATGTGTTATTTCTATGTAAACCTCATGTTATGGCAATGGAGCTGTGCACAGACTGAATATAAACATTTAGAAAGTTACTGTGACATTGATGATACAAGATAAACAATCCATGCAGTTGCATATCTCATCTCCTCTATAACCAAAATAATTGATCTCAATTTACCTATGTCCTCGACCCTATACACCAAAATCTGCATTATTTTAAAACTAACTCATCAGTCTCTACATATCTTGTGGGGTAATGCCTTTTTCCAAGATGGGATGATGATTATCAGCAAAATTACTTACAAACCACTCTCACCACTAAATGAAAAGAAACAGAAAGGCAACAAACTTTTAAAGGTCAAATTGAAAACATACCAATTTCAAAAGCAATTTCTTTTAGCATAAGTTTCAAGATAAGTTTACATTCAAAGAGAGTGAAAAAAGACTATTCTCACCAAGTGCAAGACCCCATGAATACTAGTGAAGGCTTGTAGAACACCTTGTCTGTTTGCACTGCTCAGATCAATATCATTCACTCGAAACAGACAGTCATTGACTCTGAAACAGAAAAAGAAAATCACAGAGTATTTGATGACTTTTTCTTCACGGAAAACCTTACAAAACTGTCACATTTCCAAAACAGTGACTGCTTCCTGTGCGGGACACATGATATAAATGGTATCAGTGAAACTAATGGAGAAAAGATCAACTTAAAAACATTTCTGCAAACTAAATGATCTTTCCTTGAGTGAAAAGTCACATATTTAGCATCAAATAATGTGTTCCCTTCCCCCCTCCCCACCCCACATTCCCCCACCTATTGGATCACCTACTTGACCATGAATGAGGCCATCCTGAAACAGGTGTGTGTCCAAATTGATATATACTCTGCTATATATATACTGCTTATCATCGCTTCTAGAAAGCAGTACACCTCTCCTTCAACGTTTATCATCCCTACTAGAAAGCAGTACACCTCTCCTTCAACATTTATCATCGCTACTAGAAAGCAGTACACCTCTCCTTCAATGTTTATCATCACTACTAGAAAGCAGTACACCTCTCCTTCAACGTTTATCATCCTTACTAGAAAACAGTACACCTCTCCTTCAACGTTTATCATCGCTACTAGAAAGCAGTGCACCTCTCCTTCAACATTTATCATCGCTACTAGAAAGCAGTGCACCTCTCCTTCAACGTTTATCATCACTACTAGAAAGCAGTGCACCTCTTCTGATATTACTCTATCTTGTGTCCATTAATACACCGTTATGATAGAATCACCTCCATGCTCATTCATATGTTATGGCTATTTCTAAATGTTAAATTTAAAAATCTTGGTTAGCAAATTAAAACTTATTGTTTCTGCTTTGTGACCCTAAAAAAATGAGAGTATATGAATGATATATATTTGGGCAAAGTGATCCTACCTTAATTTACCATAAGCTGAACTACCTTTGTCTACTTTTGTTACATAAATAGAACAATCTTCTGGAAAGAACGTCTGATCTGGACACTCTGCTATATCGAATCCGATGATGCCAACGTTTTCCTGTAAGTAAATATTTAAGTAAGTATTTAGTAAATATTATTTATATATTTTTATAATGCTGATCTGGTAAGGTAATTTATGGGAGTTTACCTGACCAAGGGACTGATTTGTACACAAGTAACATAAGATGGTTGCTATCTCTACCAGGTAATGAATGAATCATTATCATCTTCAGTCAACCATTCTTACAAGATACAACAGAATAAAAGTATATAAAATCTTATATAGCGCACTACACGCAATGCATCTTTGCGCTTTACAAACAATCTAGAATATACAATGACATAAAACAGTAAATACATAAAACAGCAAATACCGGGGGAAAAAGAACTACAAGATACAACATACACATTAAATTGTCATACATTTAAGTGAAAGATATTAACCATTCCAAATACATAGTTATAACTGTTCCATTAGTTACATTCCATTATGTACAGGTTTCAACTACTGACTGTCAGTTACAGTGGCTAGTCAAACATACATAGCTTGACTGAATACACACTCGGACATCAATATTACCCATGTATTCACAAACACACACACATACATCAGGAATCATTACATTTTCAAACATGATTGCATGTAAGGGTAAAAATTATTCTCAATAGTGGCATGTATTACTTACATTAACTAGCTGAGAAGAATCCAATTCCAAGTTTTCCGTCTCCCATTCCAGAGAATCAGCACCGATTGCCGAATCTCTGCTGTGTTGAGCAATCAGTTGGCGCATCCTGGCTTCTCTTTCTGATTGGGTCTGCATTTTATCCCTGTATCCAAATAACCAGACAACCAAAACATTTAGTGGTTCCGATGCCTAGTCGTATTCATAGCGTGGTAAGCTATACATCTAAGTCTACTTAGTGACATAGTATAACAAGCTATTTCTAGCCACTTTCAATGTAGCCATCATAAATGTTTAGAGATAGGCTTCTATCATTTCATAAACTTGCACTTATTACCTAATAACATCTTCATACCTAATATGAAGCATATTAGACATACTGTTCCAAACTTATTGGAATTGCAAGCTTTTAACATTTAGCCCTGTCTGCTCATTAATACTGTATGCATAATACAAGCACCAATAGCAATTATTATTTTATATAGCATTTTTTGAGATACCGTGTGTACAAGCTAAGGCGTCACACACACATACGCCAACTTGATTGCACAGGTTCCATTGGATGCCAAAGCATCGGAACCAAAAAGAAATAAAAATTGTCATCAGTGCTCTACCGAATAAAGAAATAGTATTAATTAATCAGATAGTAGGATTACATTCAAGGATCTACTTGAGTCAACAAATTGCAATATCTATAAGTAAGATAATGTCTGTAAGTGCACCAAAACAATCTCGAGGAAGTCTTATATTCACTGCTTAAAAAAATTGCTACTTCACATTTAACCAGAGCAAATGTATACATGTATGTATTTTAGATCCTCCTGCAAGCAGGAACTCGCGAAGAAGCCATTATTGGCTAATCAAAGCCGCAAGCTGACCGAAGTCAGTCTCTTAGATTCATAGTTAACGTCCATGATTATGAATTGTCAATTGTCAACAACTCTGTAACTGGACGACATATACATTAATCTTGGAGTGACTCGAACTTACCTTATCTCTTGCAAATCCCTGAGGGATTTGTTCCTCTGGTTCTCCATGTCATCCACCTTTCTCAGCGATTCTGCTAGTTTATTAACTGTCAGGTCACGTTCCTTACGCATCTGGTCGCTAAGGGTTCGGATACTCTCCCTCTCCTGAACTACTTTATCACGTTCTTTAAAGGCCCAATCCCTCATCTGCTTGGCTTTCTTAGTCTCCTGCAAAAGAGGGAACCAAACAGGTCAAGGATGAATGACTGAAACCACTCTCAGAGATATATGGCAACAAAATATTATCCTGTTCTTAGTATTTCCTGCTATGGAAATTACTAGCTTCTCATGATGCACAACAAACATTAATACAGAAAATAAAACAGAAAAGAAATCCACCATTTGACACCAGGTTTTTAGCTCTAAGCTTTTCCTATGCATATTATTTGCTAGACATGCAAGTCAATACATTGTAATTATGTTGACCATAATGCCAATTATGCCACAATGAAGGGGTTTCACATTTTTGGAGTTAGGGCTACACTGTACAATTTGTGTTTCTGGTACTCTACGCATCCTTAAAACATTTTCTGTGTATTCAAATTAATCTTACATTACAGGGCAATGACATAAGCAAATGTGTTCTTAAAACCCAATACTTCACTAAAAGACAGACCATTACCAAACACAATTGGTTCCTGGGTGTATTTACAGGGACAAATCAACATCACAAAACAGGACCCAGAATTACAAAATCAGCCATACATGAGAATGATAATTACCTCAGAAGCTTCTTGAATGTTAGAATGAGAAGGAAGGGCAATGACCAGAGGGGCCGGGGGCCGGGCGCAAAGTGTTAAAAGGTTACCAGGACATCCTAGACACGGTAGAACATGGTGCTAAGTTGTGAGGAGACAGGTATGCGGATAGCGAAGTAAATCCCACAGTTACAAAATTAGAATGAAAATTACCTCAGAAGCTTCTTTTAGCTGTCTTTGCAGACTGTCTAGCTGCCGTCGCATTTGTTCCACATCCCTGTTAGCCATGTTTCTCTCATTACTCATTGTCTTTTGCTGTTGCTCAGCATCATAAAACTTAAGGAGAAGATGGTCTCTCTGAGCAAGAGCTTCCATCCTCTCCTTCCGAGCAACATCCCTCTGTTCCTTAAATTTCTCAAAGTCTTTTAAAGCGATGTCCCTTTCTTTCTCAGCCATCATGGTGTTATTTAACATGTCTCTGTAACGTTCACTGAGATGGTCCACATCCCTCAGGGCGATATCTCGCTCTTGTTGAGAGTCCTGCCATCTCCGTTTGTGAACATCCAACTCTTGCTCACACATGTAAATCCTATGGTCTGCCTCTTTTCTCTTCTCTGCCTCCATCTGGGCATCATTCTGCAGTTTATCCATCTCTTTATGGACTCCATCCCTCTCTCCCATCACCATGGTATATTCATCTACAGCTGCTCGTCGCTGATCTTCTGTCCATCTCAGTTTTATTTCCAGCTCATTTTTTCGGGTTCTTATTTGGTTATATTCCGTTACAATTTCAGTATGCTTCTGCTTCAGGATCTGCTCCTTTTTCAGAGCCTCGTCCCGTTCCTTGTGAGCGAGTTTCACATCTCGCATCACCTTCATGTACTGTTGCTGGTAGTTGCTCAGCTGTCCTTTTATGCTGTTCTTTTCTGTCCTCATGGACTCAATCTGTAACTGTAGAGCAGAGATTTCATCTTCATAACTCTCTATTTTACCGACCAGTTCATTTCTGTCGGATGCCAGCTGCTCGTTTCTCCTCCCGAGTGTCTGCAGATTCGTGGTCAAGTCGTCCATCTTTTCCAGCGCTGCATCATGTATTTTTTCAAACATATCCGGTGCGTTCGGTTGTCTCATGAATTCTTCGTTCTTGCGCCAGAGTTTGTCCAACTCTTCTGTGTCTTTCTTGTGAATGTGACGAAGTTCCTCCACCTCTGCTTGCAAGCAATCTCGTTCTCTGATGACCTGATGGAGTTCCGTCTTCACCTCCTCTAGATCTCCGCGGAGTTGGTGCTCGCTCATGTTTGCCGTATGTAGCTCGTTCCTGAAGCATTCGGCATCTTTCACGGCCTGTTCCGTCCGTTTGACTGCCTCTGTATACTCCTTGTTCAGTGCTTGTACTTTTTGCATGGTGCAATGCTGTTCCTCAAGTTCATCGTAGTTCCTGTCATGGTGATGTACTACTTCAGCATCCAAGCTAGCAAGGTCTGAACTTCCATCTCCTTCTCCCAGTCCGGTTTCCCCGTGATTCATCAACGGAACTGAAAAATATAACAACAATGTTGCAGTCAACAATCAACGTTAAACTTACACACAAAGGAAACAGAATGAAATTGTTTTATTGGCCAATTTCCACAAATTTGCTGTGTCACTTCCTGTGATGCCAATTTCATATACGGTTGAAAATAATTGGTGGCAACATACAATGTATGAAATGATTTGATTTAAAAATATTATCACGATCCAGTTATATATAAAAACCGCACAAGAAGCTTCGACCTGTTTGTCATTAGCTATGTCTCAAAGGTCAAACAGTCAAAATGAACTTGTGAAGCTGTACTAGTTAGCTGTATAGAATCTTGGATATGAAGATCCTATATAATGACTTGTAATTAATAATTAATTCCATGTGACAGGGACTTACTAGGAATGATTAATTATCCTGGTCTCCTGAGTATATCATGGTCGTTAAGATCTACAGCTGATGTTGCTAAGGAATCTTGGTTACTATATTTTGAAAACTATTAGGTGTCAAATTCATTTCATTTTTTATTCTAACCTCATTAATATCCCAGTCTCTGAGTACATTGGTATTGAGTGAATATGTCTTATATTCTACACAATGCTGTTCTACTCCAGAACAAAGGGAGGTATGCACAATACATATAGCAATGTATGATATATCATATAATGCTGTATTTGATGGCTTGAATGTTGTGTAAACTTGTAAGCCACTAATTATATATTAACTGTTTGATATGTAACATTTTTTGTTTCTGCTTATCATTTGATTCCTATGTGTTATGTATGCCATCTCAACATATGTACAGTACCACTTCTTCTCTCCCCGCATCATACTAATACTCCCAACTGCAGGAGCAGGAGCACACAATTATGAATAAGTTAGTCAGTAATGACACACGATAACAAGATATGTGCATGTTGTATTTACTACTCACATAGATGAGAGGTGGATTTGGAAACCTGCTGCACTGCCAGATATCATTTATAAGTACAATTAATTCTAGTACATACTTGTCCAAGTGACAATGCATAAATACAACATAATAATGTCTTGCACAAGTAAAAGAAACTAAAGGCATAGTCAAAGTAGGGAAGAAAAGGGTGGCAAAATGAAGATTTATTCGTATGAAAATGCAGCTGTTTATACAATGGCCTTGGATTGAATGCTAATGATTGGAATGTAACATTAGAATATTAGTTGATGAGAGGATTTTTAAGGGCATATTTCAAGTGCATTTATATGTCACAATTCCAGGATGTATCCACAGCTCTCAAGACATTTTTTTTTTGTAGAAGACAAAATTACATGAAACACTGATAAACTAACAAAGTAACAGAATGTTCATTCACAGTACAGTAACTGTTTTTTTTATCAGATACATGTTCTCTAAATAAACCTAGTCCGACTGAAATTCTAGATGAGGAAACTAGCGACACCAAAGGAGGTTATTTTATCTAGTAATTATTTTATCTAAGCATTCAGACTCTTTCATTAATCAATTCCAGGTCTGTTGAATAATCCAAACACAGTTATTTGCAAGAGACGTGTGTGTTAATTAAAATGGTCCTAAAATCAATAACTGCCAAGTATGCTATCAATTTTCAGTGTTTGATTACAGCATTCTGCTTGCAATTCAAGATGAGGGCTCCAACCAGGAGCACATGTTGTGCTGATTTCAAGACTATGTTACAATGGAATACCAAATGCTCACTGTTTAGGGTTTTTGAATTTCATTTGCCAAAATTTGTAAGATACCAAAGATCTGTGCTAGAATGTAGTCATATAACTTTGCATTTGTGGGCCCTGCTCTATTTTATAGATCACTATCTAGTTGTTATGCAGTAATGTATCTCAGTAGTATGTCTAGACGTTTTATTCACTTAACTGTATCTCTGAATTCTCTATATAAAATAGTACCATATCAATATAATTACAAAACTGTATCTCCATTATACAGCACTGCACTGCATTATACAGCACTGCATTAACACAGCAGTTTCTCCATATTATTCCATATTGTATTTGTTATATATATTTGTTAATATTCTTGATGATGAAGGGTACCCAGTATTCAGGGAGACCCACCAAAAGAATTATGACCAGGTCCAAGAAGTTACTTCTGGTCAGGTTAAGAAATTCCTAATATGTTTCCCAACATTCATGGATAGACCTAGTGTAAGTATTAGGTTATGTCCTTCCATCACGTTCTTGTTTAAAAAAATAAAAAAATAGATTTGTCAATTACACTGCAAATACCCCCAAATTACTGGTTTGGATTTTATGGTATCACAGCTCCCTGATATCCTAACTGTATACAGGGGTGTGCTTTACTTCAGTAAAGTACTTGTGCTACAGTACACCTGTATTGCTATAATTGTGTCTTCGCCAGATATTATGCAATAAATGTATCTCGGTGTGATGCGGTCGTCGCTACATTATGCAGTACTGTACTGTATCACACATGCATACATCTCGCTCAAGTTTGACATGCAGCAAGAACAGCAGTAACTTTAACATGTATACTAAATGTCAGCAGTATACAGTAGTCCAGACCTGCATATTGTTATATAGAGGACAGAGGTGTTATCAAGCTGTTACAAACAGTTTGATTACACAGAATAAAACAGCTGCAACCAGTAAACATAATTTATAGTGTTGTTGTTAGTTATGAACAGTATAAACTGAGTACTGTGATTTAATTGGCAACCATGATGTACACAAACTCAGTAAACTGGATCTTATAATAAATGTATTCCATAGAAGTGTATTAGAACTGAACATATACACATATAGACATAGTACTGAAAAATGTCACGTCTATGATTGTTTATAATGTCGAGAAGAAGCTTGTAAACAACTAACTGCACTACACACTGTCAGTGATGTGCAAGTTAGCGGTCATGCTTGCCAGTAATGGACTGAACTGACAGCAACATCACATCATCAAACTTTTGAACCATTCTGAGCCCATGATGACCAGGAGCGAGAGCCTGTGTTTTAATTTGACCAGAATTAACTTCAACAAAACAATCTCTTTTATCAGTACAAATTTGTACCACCACCTCTCCTTAATACTAGTAGGCTACCCAAACAGTGATTCCTCTCACACTCCCACCCCTCCCACTGGAATTTAAATTTCAACCTGAATTAGGCCTGGGAAAAAAAGGGAAAACAAATTACACACATCAATATGAATCTCTCATACTTCAAGGTTAAAATGTTTTCTAGATTTCTTCTTATTCTGCTGATAAATTTTGCAAGTGGTAATGACTGCATTTGTAAACCCTCTCTCCAAAGCAGTTTTCACAACATGACAGTAAGTGTAGTTATGTACTCCTTAAACCATCATAAATATGTGACACAATAATAGTT
>KN882857.1:40749-57658 GCA_000934455.1 Apostichopus parvimensis
TTCTTGATGGCATCGTTGGTAACAGAACCAACTTCTCGGAGTCTTGCTGTGGTCATGCGACCTCCGTACAGTGTCTGCATCTGGGGATTAGCTTTGAAAGAAAGGAAGAAGAACAGATAAGGTTATAAAGAAAGGCAGACATGATGAAAAATGTGTCTCGGGCTGAAAATAAGCAACAGTAATCTAAAGTCCAAATTCCCATAGTAGTCTTCAATGTTTACCCTGATGCCCTTCAAAGATTTCTGAGTAGAGAGGATTAAGAAAAAATCTTATAATGTGCTGTACTTAGGCCAACTTCTTTAACCAATATCACTCACTTTGTAATATCTGATCTTGTTTTATGCCCCCACAGTCTCCAAGTTACCACACAAGTTAAAGTTACACACACCAAAAACAAAGCATACATTATGCTTCATTTCTCAATAGTAATTGTTTACTTTAGCCCAGAAGGCTTTCCATTCTCAGTCAATGTACAACAATATGTTTAGTACTGAAATGCACCTTATAATGAGTTGAATAACAACAGAAATTACCTTACAGGTAAAAAATCTTACCAGCATATTGATACGCCATGAGGTCAGGGTGTGTAGTGGACTGCATGGCCTTCATGAGGTGGTCTCTAATGGTCATCTGGGTTAACTGGGTTGTGGCTGGCTGTCTCACAGCTGAAACCCCAAACAAAGAAAGCAATCTTTTATTGTGTGTATCAAAACAATAATTGCAAAACATTAGTTTACTATGCATAAAAGTAATCCCGTTTGGTATTATTTTTTAGTTTTTAATGTTTTTCTTGGACATTTCAATGAGCAAAATGTTATCCCTATGAGCAATTTAGGACAGAACTTATGTCAGCATTTACTGCATGTAAACAAACTGTAATTGCCAAAATAACTGTTCCAACTAAGAATTACGTACTTGTGAAGAGACAGGTAAGCGAGGTAGCAAGTATGTTTAATGATTTCTACAGCTGAGTGAAGGAACATACACTACAGTACTGCATTCCAACTAAGCTGACAGAAAGAACTGTTCATTTTCAAAAGCAAAATGTATGACTTATGCATAATACTCAGGTACAGCATAGTAGCTCTTTGCAATCTAAATATTCGCTTTGAAGTCGTGAAATAAATGACGATGTTTGATTTTGATATGCCAAAGATTGGAAATGTTTTCAAATGATTATGCAATGGACTAAGTTTTTAGATTCTGTGACTTACAATGTAAGATTGCATTTCAAATTAGTTTGGGAATTCCCAATGCTCTGAAGTCTGAACCAAGGGACAAGTTTGTCTCTTTATTTAAATATTCTCTTCAAAATAATCATGATAGAATTATTAATAATAATAATAATCAGTAGTTATTTTTACGACGCTTAAGCAACTACTCATGTGGGAGAAACCCGCAAGGGCTTATGGATTACAACTTATACGTGGGGTGGCTTCCAATTCAACATTTTAACTCAAATTTGTTATAATTTCAATATAGAAAGTCAGTTCAGATGGGCAAACCATAAATTGCTCTTGGATGAAAAACCCACCTTATTATGACCCGGCGGGGTATCGTACCCAGAACATCCCGATTGCTAAGCCTCATGGCTTCAAATGCCACCGCCTATATCCACTCGGCCGCAGCACCGGTCCACTCGGCCACAGCACCGAATTAAATGCTATCTTAAAACACCCACAGTGTTTATACAGTGGGACCCATTCCTTACATCCCAAACAGCTTAGGAAAGAAACTAAACAGATTGACACTTACATTCACTTAAAAAAAAAAGGGACCACATCAACTAAAGACAGCTTGTAGCTTTACAAACCTTAAATATGAAACTTGGATGATTTGTTCAACTTACCTTTGGAAGTTGACAGTTCTCTCTCTATTGAACTTAAGGAGGCTTCAAGTTCCTTTATCTTCATCTGCAACCTTTGACCTTTGTCTGGCAGTAGAGAGAGGGGCACGCTCTTCATGGTTTGCTGTGTAGAAAAGAGGAACGAAAATTAAATTGAAGGTTGGCAAATCAGTTACATTACAGGCTGACAATAAAGGTGAAAGCTCTATATAGATGCACACCACAACACTAAGAATATACACTTGGTGTATTACAACAAACTATAAGAGTTTCGATAAATGAACGACCTAAGCGGTCAACATTTCCCTCAGACGTCCTTCCCCTGTGTCTAAGCAAAACTGGAAGATTTATAAGTAATTGGTAGGGAGTGTTTCGACAGAAGGGGGTACTTACCCGATGCTGCAGGAGTTGTTGTGATAGCAATTGATGGCTTCTCCACAATGTATCTGTATGCTGACTGACAGACTTTGTCACTCCAGGCAATGTCCCTTGTTGATATTGATGAAAGCTTGGTTGATGAACACTAGAATTGCTTGTTCCCACTGGCACCACGAACCTCGCACCCGGCTGAGAGGCTCCCATGCCCGATTGGTGACCGCTAGTAGTAGATGTTATGTGTCCTTGTGTAACTTGTGGTGTTGTCTTCATATGTCCGTGGTATCCACCATGAGCAGTTTGTTGACTTCCATTCTCAGACCTTAGATCGACAGCTTCTCGATTCCCAGATTTCATTCCGGCTGTTGGTCCCACGGCCAGTACCGATGGTCTATCAGATCTTCCTTCCGATTTTCCATCTTTGATCACCCCCATCTGGACTCCCATCTCGTTTCTACGGGTTCCACTTTCCGCATCCTCGGTTAGATGTTGTTTCTCAAGCAGTGACTGTAGTCTTTCGACTTCTCCTGGTGTCACTTTGCCCCCTGCTTCGTCTCTTGGCTTCCTCGCCTCTGCTACCCGATTGTTCTTCGGAATCATCTCCTCAGATCTGACAATGGATTCCTCATCCGCACCTGCTTTCTCCTTTCCGAATCTGTTGTCATAGCCCGAAGACTGTTCTCCGGCAGTTTTTCCCTCTAAGCCCTGAAAAGTACCAGTTACCTTAGTACTTTCAATACATTCACCACGCTCCAGTCTTTGTTGAATCTGATCAGTCTCCGTGGACACCTTGTCTGAGACAGCAAACGGATTTGGTTTCTCTTTGCTCTGGTATTGATGAGACTGGGTGCCATTTAATGATGCCAGTGGCCTCCTTGCTGAAGGATCCTGGGGAAAAGAAAAAAACTGAAATTAAAATCGAACTGTTGAAGAATACTTCAACAATACAATATCTCCAATAATTCTGAATAGAAATAACATGCAGTACATGTCTTATCACTGTTGCTACGAATATTGATAGTACATCCCCGCCCCCCCCCTCCAAGAAAAATACAAACAGTAAACTGCCCCTGCATGGGTGAAGTAACCATGATATCACTCTCAGTTTCATTTATAAAAACATAAGTGGAGTTGATACCTGTTTAATTTTTCCAAAGGTATGTCCGCACCATCCTTCTTTACCCTCTCTCCGGGCAGCTTGACAACGGTAGTACTGCCTGTCGAGACAAACACGAGCAATGTTGCTCACTGAGCAGTTACAGACACATAAATATTCTTCTGTTTGCACCACAGTCTCAAATAGATTAAAACATGCTCTTCAAAACACAAGGCATGACGGTGACAAATTCAATGAGCAACATACGGTAGCATAGAAAGTAAGAGAAAATAAGGAAAATTGTTGTTGTTTTTGTTTCAAACCTTGTTTCCCCTGAAGATGAAACCTTAGATGCTAGGGCTTGTAGCTCTACCAGTGACCCAGGGTGGACTAAACAGTGTGACACAGGGATGCTGAAATTAAGAAAGAATCAGTACATTGAAAACAAATATAGTACATTATATTTCTGATGTGATCCTAGAAACTTGATCATGGTTGTCAAAATCTTATTCATGACTGACTTCCAAGGCTCCCTTCTTCACTCTATTTACAAAAGTCTAACTGTTTAATACCTACAGTACACAATCCTGTCAACATAATTAGCATTAAAGGAAAGTGCCAGAGATTTAGCCTACTTTTAAAGGTGGGTATCTTGAAATTCAGAATAGCTATCTCCAGACAAAAACAGTACATGCATTCATTTCCTTTGACATATCAATACTAAAATAAAATACTGCCTATTAAGTCACCCTTAAAAGGCCTCATTATGCATTCCATTACTAATACAAACAAATTGATTCCTAACTCTACACTGCTTGTTGGTACTAGTTTGTGTGGTTAATAATCACATAAACATGAAAAAGTACTTCTTTGCCCTAAATTTTAACCAATTCGCAGAGATGATAGGAATGAAAACATTCAGACAGTAAAATACATTGTGCCTTGTATTTGTACATATGCTCGGTTAAAATATCTGTTGGGCCCATTTGTGAACAAATGCGTTGGCGTTGTATCAAACAACGAAGAGTGAACGCTTACAGCTGAGGTAAGAAGTAATTACTTGAGGCATTTGTGAAATTTATGTGTCCTTTGGACGGCTCATTCTGTTATGAAAAACATTATTCGAGAAAGAGCAAGAGAGTCTGACATGTTATTGCTCTTGGAAATGTTGCTAGGCATTACAGTAGTGATTGCATAAAACAAATAGTCCAGCATACAACCTAATGTACGTACAGTACCACAGTTATAAATGGAAAAGTCAATACACCTGCCCGTGTCAGATTCATGGTTTGACAAAGGCAATGTTATTGCTTAACTGTACGTTGCATCAAACTCTTTGATTGGGCCAAAATTCTGGCAAAATAGTAGCTTTCTAAGTCATGATTGTATCCTTGTGTGATTATTTACTACAAAATAGTTTTAATACAATATTTAGACTGTCAAGATTGAATACATTATTTGAACTTACTCCACCGGTTCAACAAAGCTGCATTGCTTTCCTGCACCTCTGCCGCAGATGTAATAACTTTTTCCTTTGCTTGGTCCTTCTTTGGTACCAGTCTTTAGGAAACAAGGATATTCTGCGAAACAAGACATCAAATGAGGTTATACAGTATACGGTACTTGAAATAAGCTATCTGAGTGTGCAATAGAGCACATAGATTCAAGTCATGAATGAAGGACTGAAAGTGAAAACCTCTTAAAACCTCTACCCTTAATAGTTAATACTTTGCAACTTTATGCTACATTTAATAACTACTGGGTACTAGTCCATGTTCTACCAATGTAATTTGCGTAGGAGATGTATTTCACCTGTCAGATGGCCTTACCTTTTCCAAATAAAAACATTTGAAAAACTGTAGTTGTTTCAAGAGAGTTCTCTGAAAACTACCAATGATATGTAGACCTAGGCTTCACTAATGAACATTGCAAATTGTCTCCAAAGTGAGTCAAGTATTTAACAGAGCTGCTCTTGCTCTAACTTATCTGCAATTATCTTAAAAAATACTGTTTTGACACTTTAAATGATCAAGTAATATATGATTTCTTTTACTAGGCTTAGACAAGCATTTCAATAATCTAAATTGAGTATTTTACCTTTTAATTTATGAAATAGAAATCACAGAGGTATTAGACTAATTTTATTTTTGGATGTGTATCCAGCTGTTGGTAGAAACAAACACAAACTTACATGCTTCCAGGAATGGTAGAAAACGCTTAAACAAAATTTAGGTAATAAGATACTGTAGTGTAGGTTGACTTATTTCTCAAAGAAGTACATTTGGCCTAGGCTAGTCTATTATTTATTAATTCCTAGGCCTAGTCTAGGCCTGTTGTTTGAATACATCAGTTCAATTTCAAGTTTACCTACAGGAGGAATGGCCGTGGCAAGAGCAAAGGCACACAAGAGAATGCCGACGGTTCTATGAGGACTATGGCAAAACAGCAGCAGCAGCAGTGAACATCTATGAATTTCTACAAATTACAAATTCAATGCTCTGAGTTAACCTAGGCATAGCTAGGGCCTTACTACTAGCTAAGGCGACGAAGTTAGGGCAGGCCTAGTAAAACAAAAGACCTAACTTTAATCTGTACATAGACCCTACTCCCTAGGCATTGCTAGATAACTGTAGGCCTAGTAGCATGGACACTTCGAAGTTCGGACACCTAAGCCTTAAAACACCCCAAAACTATATCTTCTGGTATAAATCACCTGAAAATATACTTGATATGGTGGGAGAAGTGTGTTATATTAAGATACACAGCCAAACTTTCTTTCCTGCAAACTGTTTTTACGTTGTAAAAAAGAAGATTCTTCGTGATTGTGGAACTGGTATTTCTTTGCTAGAGTATTGCGAAGTTCGGACACCCGGCCCACAGTGAAGAGCTGGTGACAGTAATTATAACAGACTTCATAGATCTCCGTCATTTTATTGACAAATACGTAAGTACTTACTTGCACACGCCGACACGGGTCATTTTGGAGAGAAAATAACTGTAGCTTTGTAGTTTTTCGTGAAATTGGCTGTTGCTATAGGTTGTCATGGTTAAATCGTGTATTTCTTAGGGGTGTCCGAACTTCGCAGTGTTCCGAACTTCGCAATACTGACTATATAGGCCATACTAATGCTGTTATCATCATCATAATTATTTTCTTCGTCGCAAGGAGATGTTATTTCCTCCCAATCCTGAGATTTGATCGATACTTCACACAAGTGGAACTCAGTGGAATACATACCGCTGCAGTTTAAGTGTAACTTGTAAGTTATGTTAGCTCTACTGTTGCCTAGGTCTAGAAAGTAGAAGCCTACTTGCAGGCCTTTGCGAATAACGTGCTTTTACGTACAACACAACGTTAGGCTTCGCATTGGTGTAACGGGCTAGGTCTAATAAAGAAAATACTTCGGTGCCACTTACTGTGTTGTTCACAAACTTTTAATTCCATCGTCAAGTGTTCCTCGAAAAACACCAGATTTGAAATTGCGACGATAGTGTCAAAAAGTGTTGCCTCGACAGTTGATAAATACTTCACAGCATCTGTCGCTGACACATATCTGCAACCTTTTAAAATTCCCCTCTCATAGTGACGTCAGTCTGACCTGTTTTTGACCCTGACGTCAAACGCTAACATGGGTGTCGTCTGCCACAGTAAAGGTTCGGTTTTTTTTTTTTATTGCTTGTTTTTTTTTTAGAGGTATTTCACTAAAATAACAAACCAACTAGTAGGCTTAGTAAGAAGAGGAAGAATCAAAGTGCATGTGAACTAAAAAACACCGTATTAGAAATTAAGCCTAGAGCAAAAACAACAAAAAAAGCCTGAAAAGGATACAATAACAAAATATTTTCCAATGTCCCTTCCAGGGCTCCGTAACAAACATTTGCAACCTTTGAAAACAATGTTGAAGAACGTTTGACTGTACTTTACACTAGAAATTATAATATCCTATCTGCCAGCGGTAGGGAGGCGGGGTGGGGGAAGGGGTTTAATATCCATAAGAAATTCTCTTGTTTGTGAAAGATATATGCGAAGAAAATTTCGCGTATTTCCTCCTCCTCCAAACCATTGTACCTAGATCGCTATACATGGATCATTCAGTTGGATCTTTGCATTATCCTATATATCCAAAAGAGTACCAGGCGACCAAAGGGTCAATTTGATCGATTTCATTTTCAACTTTTTTTTAACAATTTCTACTAATCGTCACCGAATGTTCAACGGGCCCGGTTTTTTACCTCAGTTACGCCTAACTTAACCTGACCAGTGCTATGTACCACACTACTCCAAAATTTCAAGAAAAAGTTTATATTTTGAGATATAGTCGATCTTTTGAGTAAAAAAAAAGTCGAGATATAAATAGTCGAGGTTTCCAGAGAAAAAGTCGAAAGCTGCATGAAATGGACGGAATGTTTTAGAAAACAGTTAAACTTTGTATAAAAGCTCAAATTTCCCCAAAATGTGGAAATCTGAAGTTTGGGATAAATACTGTTGAAATTGACATTAAATATATAGAAAATTCAAGAAGATACCGTTAGTACGTCAAAGTAAATTGAAAAGTCGACATTTCCAACCCCCCCCCCCCCCCAAAAAAAAAAAAGAGAATTTTGGTATAACAGTTTTGGGAAATGAAGTCGAATTTGCAATATTAAAGTTTTATTGTTGAGAAAAAGTATAACTTTTCGAGAAAACAATGGACAATTGAGTTCTTCTTTAACGTAATTGTTTCTTAGCGCTATAATTAAGTAATATATCCCTATTTGCATCAGTATTGCCAAGTAATTTCAGCGTGATAAAACTTTCTGAGCAATATTGGGAAAATTTCTGACCAGTCAATTTACCGCAGCCGATACTGCCGTATGATTGGTCAATTAAAGAATAAAGTGTCTCAGTGCAAGGGTGAATGTTTTGTTGAAGTTTGCCACAAATTAAACTTTCTTATTGGAGGGAAATGCTAATGGGCTTTCAGAAGAATGACAAAGAAGGGAGAATAAAAAGTAATAAACAAGGATATTTTTCTAAAGGTAAAGTAAATCAATATTATTGCAGCTCTCTATATGATTGACTTGTACAAAATATACACAATTTCAATATTGTTGATATGTTGAAAATATAAAAGAATTGTAAACCTTCCCCTGAACTCGTACTAATATAAATCAACAAATGTGTAATGTGTTATCATGATATGTTACAAAATATGAGCCAATTGATGCATTGTATTTGACGTTCTCCCTGTGTGATGGAAAGAAAAGGACCGTGGACAGTAGCGGCTCCAAGAGGGGTGGGGGGGGGGGCGGAGGTTGATGCTTGCGTGATTGTTTTGCCGAGGTTTGACAAAGAAACAAAAAATACAGACAAGAAGATTTGTAAACTTATACTTATAATTGAACCTCTATGATTAAAACTTGTACAAATATATAAATAATTTTCACTTTGTTGATATATTGAATATAAAAATAAAAGTGAGCATGCACGTAAACTCATGCTGATATAAATCAACAAATATGTAATATGTGGTTGTCATGATATGATACGAAACATCAATATTGTATTTGACGTCCTTTCCGTGTGGTTTTGTATGAAACCATGTTGTCAAGTAACCCCTTTACATTGGTTGTTCATCCACTCGAAGTTAGCAGACATTTTAAGTCCAGTTCTGAGGATAGTTGATCCGATCTAGTGATATCCAAGCGGATGTTGTGAATGAAGGCGTATATATCCTCTTTCCTGATGGGATACTCCAAACACCGTTCAACTTTAGCCAAACTCGGTTTCTGTTTCTTTGGCCTGTTTCGGGATACTGAAAGAAAATAATTTCAACTTTTTAGTGCAAGTTTTCTTAATGCAATTGTTGAGATATAGAAATATCTAACAAGAACTCATAACATATTAATTACGGGTTTCATCTGCTTTATTTTATATGACAATATTCTTCTTAAAAGTTACACAAAATTTCAGAATTAATCCATTTATTTACCTTTTGTGACGTCACGGTACCCCTTCCATTCAGTCTCATCCAGACTTGACGGATCACTGTTCAGCGAAAGTTTTCTTGGCTTTTCTAAACAGCGCCTCCGTTTAACAGGGAGAAGGTATGGTGTTAAAGGTGTATTCGGCATCACGGAGAAACGTAACGTAGCTTTTTCATCAGTTTCTCCATCGCAGTCAATAAGATGGCAGCGTTTCCGTCCTTTGGTTGTCAAGGCCAAACATGGTCCAATATTTGTATTGAACACTTCTTTCTTCCCTCCATTCCCTATTCCTGTATCATAAAATATGATGAATATAAACAAATTCGTCTTTACGCAAATATCACGACTTAACCTAAGTACATGGTTTTTCCTAAATACAATTGACCTTGATGGTAATCAAGGAAGGGAAAAGTGGTGGTGTAATTGGATTGCCTACATTTTAGGCGTTGGTTAGTAGTAGTAGTAAGTTGAGTCTCGTCTACCCGACATGCTCAGTGATTAACCTCCGCCACGTATCACGATCTTGCGCAAGGTTTATTGCTTCCTCGAAATTGTTAATATTAATGTCCTTGAATTGCGTTGGTTAGGCTACATGATAACAGTACAATGAATAAATTTGTAGGCTAGGCTGTATGGGCCTAACACATTGAATGCAACCAATATATGGCCTTTAGGCCAGTAATCCTAAATAATTAGTACTAATTATCATCAATTTCTATGCATAACATTAAACCTTTGATTGAAATATTAAGTTAAATGAACGTTCATCTTACCCTCCAGGTTCTTCCCGGTCAAAGAACTCGGAAGATGCATTCTCAAATTGAAATATCTCAGTAAGTTTGTAAAGCACAACGTGATAGTATCAGCGATGGTACACTTTTGTTGGTAGCAACGAAAGAAACACGAAAAGATCCATTGTTATGTACCGAATTAGACACGCAACAGCTATAGCCTACGCACGTTAGAATAAAAAACGCGCGCTTATTACGAGACAGTCGATTACCGGAGTGTTGTGATATTGGAAACTTTATGAACTCCTATAGGATAGAGAATCTGTTTGAATTTCACTGTTAAAGTGAAATTCCGATGAAGGCTACTTAATTGCATTACCAAGATCCACTTACGTATAACTAGAACAATGCGAAGTAAGGTGAAGAAGTATTTCTTCTATTACACATAGCAATAGTAAAATAGTATCTAGCAAAGTACAGCAAAGTGCCACGCGGAACAGTTATGCGCAATGTAAGCAACGAATGTGCGCTCTGGCTTAGTGACGCACTCAACTATGCGCGCACACGCTCACGATCTAAATTGTTTGAAAAGAGATCTGTTATCTGGTTGATAATGACATGTATGATCTCCATATATTATCTTAACTTACTTTGGTGCAGCGTGGAAAGCCCTATCACATAGCCCTTAAAGGTGGCGGATAATTCTTTATGTATAGAGTACTTCATGCGTCGTACGTTATTTCCTGACCAGTAGGTATACGTGTCACAAAATAAGATGAGATATTGTACTCTTTGTGCAAAAATGGTACTTAATTTGCTGTCAGCCTCACACCCTACTTGGCAAAACTGAAACTTGTTGATAAGTATAGTGTGAGGGGGTAAGAGGGAGGGGGTAAGGGAGCGAACGTTTATGTAAACCGTGAAGTCGAGGAAATTCAAACTATGATGCATGGGTGAGTGCCTGGGCATGGGATGTTGGGCCTCCGGAGGCCAAAGCCATTCCACCCCCCCCCCCAGACGTTTATCTGGGTGCGCCTTGCCATGGACAGAAGTCAAAATTAAATTAAGCAAACAATAGTTATGAAGTTCAAAACGGTGGGTGAAACTCAGGGGAGCAACCATCATTCTTGTACTGGGGGGGGGGGGGGGGGGGGGTGAAAGCTATTTCAAGCTTTATAACTCTTAACCATTTTTCATATACTATTTATAAATATGTAAATTTATGTATTTATACTGGATTTTAATAAACAAGAAACTTGAAAAGGGCAGGATGGCCCCTTCCCTTTGTCCCCTCACCCATAGATACGCTATAAGGCGCAATGATAGTGTAAAAGTACACGAAGATAATGCACAGTAACACGATGATAATGTAAAGTGTATACACAATGTTGGAACAACCAACCACGGTGCCAACTTACATACATCTCCTACTTTGATTGAAGGTTATATCCAATTGAAAAAAAGTAAAGAAGAAATATATTACATCATCCGCTAGTTAGAATGATAAAAAGTTATAACCCAAAGCAAAACACAACTTTAAACATGTTTGTTCAACGCAATAAATATTTAATATTTAATCGAATAATCTTTTTTGCGATATGTTAAAAGTACCTGTTTGTGGTATACTTTCGGTAAATTTTTTGAGGTTATTATAAAGCGAAGTTACTATAACAACCATAATGCCCACAGATGATGAGGATAAACGTTCAAAATATATATTTTGAGGAATGTTTACTTGCTTATGGCATTTGGTGAATTAATATTGTGAAAAGTGTCTGGGCGACGAAATATTTAGGTTCCAATTAAACGAATTACTCGCTTATTAGTGAACATTCGTTTGGTTAAAATACTGTCATATTGTTATCGGTAAATAAAAGTAGGTACGGAAGGTTTTGTATAGGATTTCTGGAAACCGACTACCGACGACCAATCGCATAACATTGTGTTGAGAACCATGTACATTATAGCTGGAGTCAAGGCCGGCCACTACCCTGGGGCAAATAAGAATATAAATACTCAGTGATCAAACCGGCGGTGCAAGGGTCGTTGAAATTAGTAGCGGATCAAATGAGAACCATTTGCAATCAAAACGGAACTCGGCGCCACTATTCGGCAGGTCGGACACAGCGCCGCACGGGTTCCGAGCCAGTACGGTCAATAGGTCGATCCACCTCTGGCTGGAGTGAACCTTGAAACTTACACAATATGAATTGAATGGGTTTAGCGAAACCCCTTTCAAACTCCGTTGAAAACACATGTTGTTTGTATTTATCAATACACTTTCTATGCAATCTTCGTGCACATTTAGGCCAGGGTAACTAAGAGTATTTATAGTAACCTCCGATATAGAACTCCCTATTATTTTCATTTGTACTGTTGCCAAAAAAGAAGTACTCATTGATATCGAATTATTGATTACTATTCTTCCTGGGGGCATCGGTCCAACCCATCGTATAGATTTATGCATAATGGCGTAAGCCATTTTGAAAGCCCCTGACCATTAAAAACATCTGGGAGCGAGCGACATAGTTTACTTGACGCAAAGATAACCCAATTGCTAAGATAAAGGCCACTCTACGATTATTGGATATAACAATTGCTCAAAATAATATATGCACACACATGAAACAGAAAGATAAACCATAATGAGGCGGAATATTCATCCGGGTGAGTTTAATTAGAAAACGATCCGAAAATTGTGAGAAGGTTAATATTACAACATGATATCTTCCGTGGGATTTTGGGTGTTGACAAATAAGCTTTTACACAATGACGTGAATAGGATTTCAAATCAATTGGATTTGGGTCAAATTGTATGTATAGGCCTATAATTGTTCTGGCCTATATATGCATGCACACGGTTAGTCTTGCATCAGACGTATACTCTGTTCACATATGCCGAGTTGTTTTTTTTTAATTGAAAATTTATCCGAACTTATTTCCATTTCCGCTATATGAAAAAAAGGTGATACAATATTAGCCCTTATTCGGCAAGTAATAAGTTAAACATATAGTCCCATTGTGAATCATGAATCGTTTGCGCGAAAACGTATTTATTTTAATGATTATAATATTACCGTATTGATTTGTGTTACAGGTTTTCTACTTATACTTTTGGAAAGATGTTTGCTTCCATCAGGTAAGGCGAGATTTCATCGTTCTATAAACGTAGTACCTAGATGTTTATTTCTCAACCATAATCGTATCATCACTCAACACGTACCTCCAAACGGTGAAGTATAGGTGGGCAACTTCAAAACTTTGTTTTGCCGACCCAGTGGGTACTTTCTAATTTATTGGGTGGGCAACATTACTATTTCCGGCTATAGTTTTCCATGCAATTATACAATGGTAATTACAACATCGTTCATAAAACCGCTGCTTACGATATTTTTTGTGGAAAATGTAGCGTGTATTCAAATAAATTATTTCCATGTATTCCAAGGTGTTATCAGTAGTGTGTGCAAGTGGGGGGGGGGCGTGACCACTCCCACAAACCTTCTTCTTCGGTCAGGGAGAAACTAACTAGTTTTTTATTCAATTCAAAAGTAAATAGATCACCTTCCGTTACAAGACCTAGTTTATAGTCTAAATATACCACAGAGTGCAGCATTTGACGTCTATAGACGTCTATATACCACCTCAGCCTTTCTACGTGGAAGTCGCAACCAACGACCCCACAGTCACATCCTTGTTCGTAATAATTATGTTGGATCCACCTTTGAAATCTTGTGCACGTTACTGTATATTATACCATAAACATTTGGGCGTGGATCCATTTCAGGTTTGGAGGGACAAACTTTCCGCCGGATACAACACCTCCATGACTGCAAACGCACTTGATAAAAACATACACGAATTTGCTGCAAGATGTACCATAATTCTACGGCTCTTACTCCTTCCCCATTCCTATATGTTTCCAGGAGACCGGGCAGTAAACCGGTGGTCATTTTCGGAATCTTCCCAAGAAAAAGTGCTATACTGCATTAGTGAATTCCAAACTTTTATCCAGGCTAAATTTTGACTATTTTATCCCAAAAATTTGCTCTTTATGCAGTTTCGACTATTTTCTGGGAACTTACAACCTTTTTCCCAAACTCTCTTCTCGAAAATTATACCGAAATTCCTACTTTTTATCTCAACATTGGACTACTTCCTCTAAAACTAAACTACTTTTTCGTTCATTTCTTTTCATGTAAAATGTAAAATATCGGAATATATGAAGAGGAAATTTCCATATTAATGTTGAACATTTTTCCTTTCATAGGCCTATCCATGCGGGCCTCATTTTTAATGGAGAGTTCTTCTTTGAAAATGTCGACGTATTATTTACAGATTTAGTGTTTCATCGACTATTTTCTCGAAATTTCGACTATTTCATCTCAAACGTGCCATTATATTCTCGAAATTAGGATTTTTCATATCAAAATGTCGAAGTCCGCTAATAGGGACGGGAGCGAGGATAACAACTCTGTTTAGTTGTGGAGAAACTGATATTCTGTCCGAACCATCGGCTGTGATTGGTCGTAAAAGGGTTGTATTGGCTTCTGCGCATGGCCGTTAGTACTATAGTAGATAGCATTACGCATTGTGGAGTATTGGGGCACGTATATATTTCTGTGATTGGAAGCAACTAACTCGAAGCACTTTACAACCAATCTAAACCACAGACTATCCATCTAGTCCCAGGCTAGGCTAACCTGTCAGTACTGGAGTGAAGGACATCTCGAATACCGAGTAGCGTTTTTTTTTTACAACAAGGTGTCAAGCTCAGACGTCTTTTTATGATTTTGAATGACATAATTAATTGGAGATATATAACCCTTAAAGTTTCCTTGTTTATCCTTACATTGTTGTATAGGCCTATGTCTCCTTTCATTGTAAAGATCCAATGTAAATAGTAGATGTTAGGAAGTTAGGATGTTCGTTAATGTTAGGAAGGCGGTAACATAGTCCTAGGGTACGAATAGGAGACTTGAAATTTTAATAGGCTTATATTTAGTCAAAAGTTAAGTAAGATCAGTTGACATTTATACTGTCTATGGCTGGTTACAAGATCTAGACTAAAGATAGGGATCTCATTTGCCTTCTGTACTAATACTATAGTCAGTATTGCGAAGTTCGGAACACTGCAAAGTTCGGACACCCCTAAGAAATGCACGATTTCACCCTGATAACCTACAGCAAGAGCCAATTTCACGAAAAATTACGAAGCTACAGTTATTTTCTCTCCAAAATAACCTGTGTGCTAGCAAGTACTTACATATTTGTCTCTAAAAGGAAGTAATAGTTTTGGGGTGTTTAAATCTTAGGTGTCCGAACTTCGAAGTGCCCATGCTACTACTCAAGTTTGACGCTCTAAAGTCTAATTCTAAAAAAATTAAAGTGAAGGCTAACCATAGGTCTAACTTAGGCTAGACCCTAGGCCTAGTATAGAGTGACTCTGGCTTCATTAGTAAAATAACGTTCTTTTGCATATGATTGTAGCCTACCAAGTACAAATGAGTCACAGATGGGACCACATGCATTGCTTGAGGGTGGCATATATAGTTAGCTGACCAGGGTTTAGAAACTCCCACCACACTTACATTACAATTTTACGAGTACAAGTGTATTTTTTCTTTTCTTTTTTGGACAGATGGAGCTTCCATGTGTCGAAAGAACTGGGTACAGTATGGAAGCGAGTGCTTCTACTACAACACAAACACGCTCAACATTGCAGATGCCCAAGCCTATTGTGAGACTCAAGGTGGAAACCTTGCTAGTATTATCAGCTCTGGAGCCAGGGATACTATCAGGAACATGATTTCTACAACAGCACATATCGGTAACAAACTTGATTTAGTAATATACCCTTGCAGACATGCATGTTCTTTACATAGATAGTCTAACAAAAATATGGCGCACAAGCCAAAAATGGGTCGAGAAAACTTTCCATGAGTTAAGGGATAACTGGCAGATTTCAGGAAATTAATCTACAGATTACTGAGCTTGCTGACAGGGATGGATTAAGTTAATTAGTTACATCAAGTTCATAATCCATGCTTGCTTTCTGAGCTTTGATTCTCAGACCTCATGGTAGATCCTGGGTCGTAAGTGGGGCTCAAAGTTTGTGGACCACTGCTTTAAATAAATTATATTTACAACAGCTTTCTGTGTTGACATATATATATATATGGTAACATTTTGGGCCGTTTGGCATATTAAACATTGTGCATTATGTACATCACAGATTGTACGATACAAACTCATTCATATAAAGATGTTCCAATTGCATGAAGGGGGAGGGGAGGGGTGGTTAGGATCATGTTTTTACACCGACACATGTATTATCTTATGTATGTATCCATTGCTCATGACAGTACAATCTTTATACATCCGTGGCTATTCCTATAATCATTTTCAGTAAATATTCAACTTAATTTACAATGTTCTGCTCATTTTAAGCAGGTTTTTGCACCAATATGTTGACCACCATCCTAGTACTACACTAGCTACTACTACAACTAGACCTAATGTTTGGTCTGTATAGCTACGTATATAGTACCAATATGCTAGGCTATGTCAGCCCCTTCTAGAATGTATGAATCAAAATGAAGTGGAATTCATTGACAATCTGCTACCATTGTATACCAAACTCCTTTGAAACAGTTGGTCACTTATCAAGTCTTGCAGTGATTGACATTCTTCATATTTTCAGTGATTGAATGTCTCCATATGACTATATATTCTCACTTGGACTTCACTACCTTGACTAGGTAGATTTATTTAATTTTGATGATTTCATACAATGAAGAAATGTGTTCCAATTAGATTGGAAAGTTACCATTTGGCTGTTTCTATGTGATGGGAAAGTGGTTCAGCACAAACGTTACTGAATCAATATTATATAAT
>KN882857.1:80122-90607 GCA_000934455.1 Apostichopus parvimensis
GTGATGTGATGATGATGGTGGTGATGATGATGATGGTGGTGATGATGGTGATGTGATGGTGGTGGTGATGGTGATGGTGGTGATGATGGTGGAGGTGGTGATGTGATGGTGGTGGTGATGATGGTGATGTGATGATGGTGATGATGAGGGTGGTGGTGATGGCGATGGTGGTGGTGGTGAGGATGATGGTGGCGGTTTTGGGAATATAGTCCAACAGTACTGTTCTTTGACAAATGGTCTTCAGTTAATCCTCCCTTTAGCTGGATAAAGCACCCCTGCTGCAAATATAACCGACCCACACAAGTTGTAACACAAATATATGCCTACTGCCCCCACGTACGCATGTTACTTAGAATCAGCAAGGCATCGAACTGCAAGCTCCGCTGTAGCACGTCTGGCTTTAGGCCGGACGGTCTCCCAATTCAGTGCACTGACCTCCATCCTCGATGACCTCTCAACGGACACATGGACGTCCAGGACTTCTAAGAAATCAGACTTGAAGCTAACAACGGACGTTTGATTTTACGGAATCCTTCAGCTACATACTTTTAAATCTCCTACGTAAGTGTACTCTACTGGCTACTGTATATGAACGTGCATGATTGCATCACGCATCTGATGCTGCAAACAGGTACAACTTCATTACAGCTTGTTACTACAAACTGATCTTTCCAATCTTCAGATTAACTGCACTAAAAATTTGTCAAATTATTCTCATTTTTCTCATTCAGATTATTCTCATTTTTTGTAATATACATAAGGGGAAAGATATATGGCAGATGACTGTGATGAGTCCTGTATTTTGAAGTCATGCCAAGTGGCCACCCTAGTGGTACAGTCTGTTATTCTGTGCAAAAGTCATTTGCTTTGGATGGTACTTGTGACATTTTAAATTTTTTTTACTCTCTTTTCTTTTCTGCAAAACTGCAAATTTTCTCTTCTACATTGAATGATTCTCTCTGGCTCTCTTCTCAGCCTCTGACAGCTGTCCATCTAGCTGGGCCGAGTACAACTCTTATTGCTACAGGTTCTATGAGTCAGCGTACAGCTGGTATGATGCAGAGGTTTACTGTCAAGGCCAAGGAGGTGGGTAATCTAAATTAGGCATCAGAGGTATACTTGTAAGGCACATGTAAATGCATCTATTTAATTGGTAATCAACAGTCTACAGCTGACACCATTGTATGGGATTGTGTGTGTATCTTACTATCACTGCTAGACATTCATATAAGTGATCATAGATGTCTCACTTAGCTGGAAGACGTGATTGTATGGGATCATAAGTGATTATGGATGTCTTGCTTAACAGGTACTGTAGGCTAGACATCAATGTATGGGATCATACGGTGTCGTACTATCACTGGCAGAAAACTTAAGTCATATCATACATGTCTTACTACTTACACAAACATCGTAGAGAATCACATATGTCTTAACATGGATGGTAAAGTTGTCAATATGTGCCTTTTCTTTTTGAAAGATTGTACTGGAATGTAGTTTGATTTTTTTTAATGACAAATAACTCCTTCAGATTCATTCAGTTGTTGTTTTGGCTTATTATTACTCAGGTCATCTGGCCACCCCACAGGATGAGGCTGAGTACCATCTATTGAGGCAGACGGCTCGTTGGATGAACCCAACCACAGCCGTGTTTTGGATAGGTGTTAATGATGTAGAGAAAGAAGGTAAAAGGCAGATTTAATGGGCACACCTCATAGAATAGTCCCCATTGGTACCAGGTCAATGGTTATTCCATAACTAAAGGATCCAAAATTGCTAACATTTTGTTCTCCCCTCCCTCCCCACCCCCAAGCCTCGGTACACTATGCATGAGTGACACATTTTGCCAAGTCAAAACCACAGAAAGTGAAGAAAACGTGAGGGGGGGGGGGGAGGGAAGATCATGCATGTACTTGTTTCTATATTAACTAATTAATCTGTAATCACTTTACAAATACAATGGCCAACAAACATGTTGTGTGTGTGGTGTGCAAGCAGAATACGACGAATGCCGCAAAGTTGAGCCATTAAGTAATAGTCATACGAATGACTTACAAGTATAAATGCATAGCTGTAGGCTGCTACAGCTTCATCGATGTCAGGTGTTAATTGGCAGAGTCGTAGTCCAGTCCACCAGATATATACGTTTGAGCTGCCGAGTCCACCTTGGTCCGAGTCTGAGCGGCCGTCTCTGTTCACAACAAAGTCCGAGTCGGAGTCCACCAAACAGTTAAGTAGCACTCCAGTCTCGAGTCCTGACTGGAGTACCACTGCCCTATGTATAGTCACTGATGAAGAACTACACCGTGCACGGATATCTGACCTCTCGTCCTCTTCACCCTCCCTCATCCTCATCACCATTTTAGGTCTCTGGACCGATCCGGAAGGGAACAACATAACATACTCTCGTTGGCGCAGCAGCGAACCCAACGAAGACATCACTGAGAATGCCGTCCTGATGTACGCCTACACCTCGGACGATTACATCGACGCGACCGTGGAGAATTCTCAATATTTCATGTGTAAAGTGGCAGTCGGTGAGTCGACGGTTATCATAGAAACCATAGAATGGTGACGTGAATTAATTATTATCTTTAGTTTGATCCTGAAATGAAGAAAAGTAGTTTGGTGGGAAGGGGAAGGGACTGTGGAGGGGGAATGGGGTGAGGGGGGAGGCAGGGGCAGGGGGGAGGGTTGGGTACAGAAAAGTTCCTGATTGGTTTTATTTGGAGGAAAGAGAATCTGACCTATTGTATAAACCCATTCCCACAGAATCGATCATATTGGGTTTAGTTCATGCCTCGAATTTAGTAGAACCTAGTTTTCTGTTTTTGTTGTCGAAAAAAAAAATTTAGGGGCATCCGCCGTAGCTCAACCGACTCATTCTTCCTGTGTATCGAGCTGGTCCTACAACAGTGATCTCCACAGCTGTTACTACTTCAGCTCCGACACGAAGACCTTCGACGCCGCTCGGACTTCCTGCCAGGCGCAGAACGCCGACCTGGTGGTGATAGAAACTGAGGCCGAGTGGGAGTACCTGATAAAATCCTACAGGTACAGATACTCGACTCGAAATTACTGGATAGGCCTCTCGGATGCAGACCAAGAAGGTACGTCTTAAGGTCGCTAGATTTCAAGGCGGGTAATCTTAGAGGTGAGGGTAAGCCGTGAATCTTGCAGTAGAGGATTCGAGAGCCAATCTGGGGCCCCAAGGGACAATTGTATCCACCGACCCGAAATTCTGTAACCAGCATTTGTCCTTGATTGCATTTTTATTAAAATTTATGAATATACTATTCTGTTTCCTTTATCTTCCCAGGCACCTTTAATTGATAAATTGTCCTCAGGAGTGTAAGGTACCCTGCCCATTGCACCCCCCCCTCCCTTTTGTCAGCCCCGCTATATTCTGTGACAGAGTGGGTAGGAGGGGGAAAGAATGTGTGCCAAGCAGGATCTATGGTGATAGGGTAGATGGTGGGGGGGTGGGGAGGATGTGCACTTAACATTCTCTATTCTGGATGTGGGGGAGGTGGGAACAAATTTTCAGTTCTCTTTTATTGGTGTATAAATTATCTAGGGAATGGTATGGGTGAGGAAATATTAGGCACACAGCTGGGATAACTAGCTTGCCTATACCAAGTATGAGCTAGGGCAATTAGACAGGTGTACGTGGGAGGAATGTCAAAATAATAGGGAGGGGGCTGTGGCTAGTATAATCATGTAAAAGGTAAATACTATATACCAAAGAAGGACCCTGAGCAGAAACCTCCAGGGTAGGGTTTCTAAGCATATGGGTGTCTAGTGGTTTAGTGATTTAGAGGCCCTGAGTGATGAAGTTATACAGATCCATTATAACTAGGAATGAAGTGTTGTTCCTGGTTGTCAAGTAAAGTCCTCTTGTTTTTTTTATATATATTTTTTCATTGCTGTTGTTGACGTATTGGCAATTAATGTCTAGGTAGGGTAGTGCATGTGTATAGAGGAGACAGGTAATACCTATGATGATCCTATAGCAATCTCTGTATCGGTTCGACAGGTTCGTTTAAGTATGTCAATGACGTGTCCTACCTGTCCGTGACCAGCCCTTTCTGGGGAGCGAACCAGCCGAGTGATTCTGGGAGCGGGGAAGACTGCGCAGTCCTCACGACCTCCCAGCTGCTCAACGATGCTGACTGTACTACTTCGTACTACTACATCTGCGAACAGGACTTGTGTAAGTCTGAAATCACCAGACGTTCAGAAATTCAGCCAGAGGAGGGAAAAAAATAAAATTGTCCCATCTGGAAGATAAACGAAGACGATGGATATAACGTCAGTTTATGCTTAAAATGTTTCTGTGAAATATTTGGGATTATAACAGTGGATATGAATTTCACTGTTGTTAGTATCAGAACTTACAGGTCGGTCTACAGTTTTAATATTGTCAGAGAAAGTGTAAACTGGCACTTTTGGAGCTGTTCTGAAACAGTGAAAGTATGATCAACGGGTTTAGAACATTTACACCCTCATGGTGCCTATAGATGGTATATACCACATATGCAGTGTAAGATTATCAAAGTGCAAGTTAGTGGTTATAGTGCCTATAAAGGGGACCCCAAGGTCATTAAAATACTTGTTCCTTTAATATAAAATGATATAATATACTCAAAAGAATTAACTCAATTTGCATTTAAAAGTATTATGCTATGTGAAGCAGCATGTTTGATGTGATGACACATATGAGTAAATATCATGCGACTAGAACTCCTGATTGAAAGGTTTTTGTTTTGATTTTAATCTTTCATACTCAGATCCTACAGCACCACCTACTAATTTGCATGTGAACCCTATGACCCCTGTGAGTGCACTAGTCACCTGGGAGGACCCACCACAAAGCTCCCATCAGAACCATGATGTCGCCGGTTACAAGGTGAATCATTATCAACATGATATATACAGCAGCTAGGCTAAGAGATATTTTGTTCTTGTTGTTTTTTTCTCATATTAATGAATCATTGAACAGTTTATCACCCTGCCATAAATTCCAATTGCAGAAGATTGTGATGAGAACGCACAGCTCTTGGTGATATTGCATTCTTATAAAGTGCAGATGCTGCATTCTTATAAAGTGCAGATGCTGCATTCTTATAAAGTGCAGATGCTGCATCCTTATCAAGTGCATATGCTGCATCACTTATAAAGTGCAGATGCTGCATTCTTATAAAGTGCAGATGCTGCATTCTTATGAAGTGCAGATGCTGCATCCTTATCAAGTGCATATGCTGCATTCTTATCAAGTGCAGAATGCTCCATCCTCATCAAGTGCATATGCTGCATTCTTATGAAGTGCAGATGCTGCATTCTTATCAAGTGCAGATGGTGCATTCTCATCAAGTGCATATGCTGCATCATTATCAAGTGCAGATGCTGCATCCTTATCAAGTGCAGATGCTGCATCATTATCAAGTGCAGATGCTGCATCATTATCAAGTGCAGATGCTGCATTCGTATCAAGTGCAGATGCTGCATTCTTATCAAGTGCAGATGCTGCATTCTTATAACATGCAGATGCTGCATTTTTTTGTATTTTCATCATCTTGCATCCGGCATGTTTGAATTTTATCAAAGCAAGAAAACCTGTGGCATACACGTTATCATTGTAACGTAGTATAAGGAAAATCTGTGGCAGCATGTACATCCACATATATATCGATTTGTCATGAAGACAGTTAACAATTCATTTCACGCTGCGATCGCCTTTAGTTTATAAATCTGGTGATGCTGTCCCTCTCCTAATTCCAGATAATTTATCGGCAATTGGGAGGCAACGATAACGCTACGACAGGAGACGTCAACGACGGCGCCATCTATTTCTACGAAGCCACCGGACTCTCACCCGGCTCCGATTATCAGTTCAACATCCTAGCGTACACCACAGAAGGAGACGGTCCCACAATGGTGACACCCATCAATATTACCATGCTTGCATCAGGTATTACTTGTTTATATTGTAAAAACCCCCTCCCCACCCCCATCCTTGATACATCAAGGGGGATAGCAGTACCTGTTCGAATAAAACCGACAGCTTGCATTGTAATAAGGTGGATGTTGAGGAAACTTAGTATTGGCATCACTTTGCCGGGAGGCGGTGCAGGGAGGTTCAATCTGTGGTGGAGGGGGTGGGGGGGTGGGGATCGAGGATGTAGACTAAGGAGGGCAGTGAGACATGTGATTTTGATATGAGGAATCAAATTAAGAAAATCTACTATATAACTTTCTTGAGGTTTATATCATCCATAATCTTCTCCATAGCAGGGCCCTAAGCACCGGGGTAAGGTGGTGGTCTGGGGGAGGGAGGGGGAGAGGTTGTCTCCCCAAATCTTTCAGACTTTCCTCTAAATGGCTTTACATTTATATTACACAAACATATGCACAGTTGTATACAATGGCAACCAGTGGCGATTGATTTATCGATTAATTGATTGGTTTGCCCCTCTCTCTCTCACTCTTCAGTAACGATGACCGAGCACGCTCGGTTCAAGGTGTACCTGATATACGACGGCTATCGTTTACAGAGTAACACCCTCTACACCGTCTGGGCTCTGACCCTGAACCACTGCACCAACTTGTGTACCTCAGACAGTCGCTGTCTATCAGTGAACTATCACAGTAAAGCAGACAACGATAGGAAGGACTGCGATATTAACGGTCAAACTCATGTAGGTCAGGAAGAGAACCTGCTAGAAGATAGAGACTATATCCATGCTGGTGTCGAGGGCATGTGAGAATATATTCTGGTGTCGAGGGGATGTGTGGTGCATCCACTTTGTACAGGATGGTGTTAGGGATATGGTGTTAGGGAGATGTGCCAATTAGTGTTGGGGAGATCTGTTATTGATGTTGGGATATGAGTATGTGAATACTGGTTTTAGGTGGTGTCAGTTTGTACAGGATGGGTGTTAGGGAGATGGTGTTAGGCAGTGGCGGAGCTAGGGGTATTGGTCAGGGGGGGCGAGAATAGTCTGTAGGGGCGCTTTCATCTAAGCGGAGGGCCACCATTGGTTGGCGCGGAGCGTACAGAAATTTTTTGAGTAAAGATACACTCTAGATCGCCGGAAATGACCCTTTCCGGGCCTTGCTAATTTGCAGATAAACAAAGAATAAATAGGTGTTATCGCCATTTTGTCAGAAAATTACACCAACAAAATGTGACAAATGTCAATAGGTAGATGAGAGCGCAATAAAAAAGTCAATAATCGCAAATAAGTAAAAAGTGGTAAAAAGCTGAAAAGGGCGCCAGCAGTCCATTTGAGTCTGTCAGGGAGGGCATCCGCCCCCCTGACTGTATGGACGCTCCGCTACTGGTGTTAGGGAAGTGTGAGTATATGTCTGTTGGTACTGGTGTTGGCCAGCTGTGAGTATTATCAAGCTGGCTTAGGTTGGTGTCATTTTATACAGGATGGTGTTAGGGAGATGTGAATATACTCCAATATTGGTGTTGAGAAAGTCAGAGTACACTGCTAATTGTGTTGGGGATGTGGGTAAGTTCATTCTGTGTTTAGTTGGTGTCAGTTTGAGTAGGTTGGTGTTAGGGAGAAGTTAGTACTACACTCTTACTGGTGTTGGGAAGATTTAAGGACAGGGTACATTGTTAATGGTGCTGGGGCTGTGAGTATGACCATGTTGGTTTTAAAAGGGGTGTCATTTTGTCAAGAATGTGACAGATATCATCATCATCCTGGCTATAGAATTATGTTGGCAGACTGTTAGAAAGCATCAAAAAATGCCTTTTCCTGTAACATTTGAGTTGCTTATACCAGTGTATGGCAAATCATACAAAGTGTAGCTGTTAAAGCCATCTTTATTTACTTTGGTGTCAACTCTCAAGCATGCCATTTTGTCATTACTTATACTATAGCTACAGCTGCCATGTAATGCATGTACCTTGCATTTACTCTCCCTTCTTGTATGTGTAATGCCTTTGAGGGTGGCAACTTGTTGAATAGTGTATGGGGGAGGCAGGCCGGTGGGTGCGTGTGGATGGATGGATTCATATTGTGAAAAGCAATCATAAATTTATTATTGAACCAGTGCAGGGATTAATTTAAAGTGCATGAAGCGTATACAAGGGGGTAGGAACCGGGGGTGCTGGGGGGCACCAGCCCCCCAGTGAAAAATATGGGGGGCGGAAGTATCATTCCGCCCCCCGCTCCGCAAGTCAGAAAACCCCTTTTTCATTTCCAAATGAGAAAAAAATCTCATTTGGAGCACCAAATTGCATCTAAGGCCAGGTGAAAATGCAAAATTATTTACAAAATGAAGTGTGCTATATTGCACCAAATTGCATCTAAGGCCACCTGGAAATGCAAAAAAATTCCCTCCCCTTAGACCCCGCCCCCAGGCCGGCCATCAGTCTTCAGCCCCCCCACTCAAAAGTACCTTCCTACGCCACTGAGCGTATATCTAGCAGTTCCAAGGTTTTATTGTATTTGCTGTATAAGTTACTACTATTGGAGATATCATTGTTATGTGTATAGTACGTTTGTTGGGCATTTGTGTATTAGGCTACATTGAACAGTTATCACATATAGGATGCCAAATATATTTGATAAGCTGGGGAGTTTGGCACTTTTCTTTCAATATCTGTATATTTTTTCATGCCTAATATCCAATAATGATGTATAGTCTCTGAAAGCCAAACCACTTCTTCATTACACATGGACAGCACAATCTATCTTTATGTAGAAGAATAAAATAAAATACTTATATTATAACACCTAATTTCAAATAGCATGAAAACCTTTTGTGATGCAGGGATTCCCTCCAGTCGCCATTTTGTGGTGTTAATCAATATGCGACACTTCCAAACCATTTCTTGCATATCAGTGGCGGTTCAATGATTTCTTGTAAGAGGGGACACGGGATCCAAGCATCGGTAGATAACAGCAACGCAAACAAACCAGACAGCAAAACTGCAGTGGGGTTTCGATGATGCTATACATAACAAACAATATTCACATATGGCAGCTGGTGACTGAGATGGAAATTTTTCTTGTATTCAGCATAAAAACTGTTCTCTACCAAAGACAACAGACTTTTACTACTCAATGTGGTACACCTACAAGCTGTACATTAAGCAGGCGCCAGGCGATTTTTACCCCCTGGTCCCCAAGATGTTGCATCTGGTTGCCTCTAAAACATCTAACTATAGGCGACAATTTTCTTAACGGCGCCCGGTCATTTCCCCAACGTTACTAGATCCAAACCTGAAATTTTTTTAGGCACTGAATCTCGACAATTACGAAATACGACAGAAAACTTCAACAACGGAAGCAAAGATATAATTCACATTGCTATCGTCCATTCCAATAGCAACGTTTTATGTAACAACTGTACAACGTTCATTATACACCTTTGTACACAGGCATGTACGCAGCGACGTACATGACAACTCCAAAAGATAAGTCCAAGCTCCCTTCTTGAGATATCGTGTTTACAGGGTTTAAACAATTTGCCCCTACTAACACCAAATGGCTTTTGACATCGCCCCAAAACAATAGGTTTCTACTCAATGTGGTACTCCTACACACCAATATGATATTGGTCCAAACTTCCCTTCTTGAGATACCGTGTTTACAAGCAAGGCGTCTCAAACACACATGCACGCACCGAGGTATTATGTACATACAACATACAATTATTGCTGTGAGCGCTCTTGTATCACCGTGTATGCGCGCATGGGGAGGACAAGGTCAGACTATTACGCGATAACAATACCAAGCAGAAGACTGTTGGTTATACGCCATGCAGCGTCGGTCAAATAGCGATTTACGTGTGTGAAGAATCGCGATCCAAACAAAACATACTTTAGCAGCTGAATATATGCTAATGGCAACTTCTTTATGCCACCTTCCCCAACGGTGATTAAATATTCAAGTTACGAAAACACCGAACTTCACTTATGAACCAGGGAAATAAATAAAACCAAAAATTGAAAAAGAATTAAAAAACATATTGGAATTATCGAAATAATATAAAAAAGGAAGACAGTTCGGAGTTAAAAGCAAAATCAAAGAACCGACTAAGAAAAACAAAGCCACCCCGCACCCCACCCCCCCCCCTCCCAAAAAAATCCACGCTTATAATAGTAAAGAAAGCCAAATTTCAAATGAGGGGAGTGGTGGGATGGGATGGTATAATTACAAGAGACCCACCATTGAAGTTTTGTCTCGCCTTTATAGGATAAACAGAAAAAGGCGTGGGCGTTAAATTAACCGAAAGTTTTGTAGACTCAGCTGTGCGCTGATAGCAGATGATACATCTCGCATTACAGCTTATCTTAGCATAAGAAACTGTTTGACAATACGGTAAATACAAAAAGCAAAGAAGGGATGCATGTAGCAGTTTAATTTTGTTTACACAGTGTCTCAGTAGTGTAACTACTTTACGAAGTTTCTGTAAAAAAACGAATTGCTAATGTTAAACAGACTGACTTTAATAATCTCT
>KN882857.1:95271-106543 GCA_000934455.1 Apostichopus parvimensis
AGAAAGCTTGGAATATGCGGATAAGGAAGAAAGTTTCGAGTTCCTCCCATGCATTAGATTAATGAGGGACCTAGATCATTACGCTTTACGAGGATATCTCATATTAGGTGTAAGAGAAGCGGTGAGTGTGAGGAAGGCTAGGGGAGAATGTGGGGGGGGGGGTAAATGATGTTACCAGGGGGACCTAATAGTTCGTCCTAAACGAGATTTGAGAAAATTCATTAATGTCAGTAAATATCATTACTGCCTGCTCTCGCTGATTTCTTTTAACCCTAGGAGCGGAGTGTGTGAGGTGAAGATGGGTAGGGCAGGATGGGGACGGATTGACGGGGAAGAATGATTGGGAGTCTCAGTCCGTTTTGCTGACCACAATTTATCAGTCTCGTGTGTTGATTGTTTCACATGTTTCAGCGGAGAAGTGACGCCTAACAGTGTCAATAGTAATAATTCTCGTCTTTTATAGCATATCATTTGCACAATGCTGGATCAAACTGCACCAAAATTCAATACAGGGGAATTTGAAATGCAGCGCTTGGCCAAGACCGTTATCGTTTTTCCAATTTTGGCCCAAATCAGGACTTTTTTAATTCTTCCCAAAATCATGTAAATGGGGTAGAGTGCTATTCTCTTTATATATCAGGTATAATATTGTTCATAAGGTTTGCCATTACAAAGAAATTACAATAAAGTTTTATTCATAGTCTCATGATATTAATAATAAAAAATAATAACCAGAATGCAAAAATGCATTGAAATTTTGATGACTTCATTGCAATAAACCTCTGCTTATTCACCAGAAATAGCTTTTATTATATAAATGTCCTGATTTCTACCATGAGATACGGTATCATTTTAAAAAGGTTTCCAGAGTTTGACATCTGGTGACCTCAGATTACCTTTAACCTCCATGTTAAACAATAAACTGCTTCTCTATATATGATTCATGCACTTGCCAAGTATAACAAGATTTCCACAATTTGACCCCTGGCGACCGCCCCCCCCCACCAAATGACCTCCACCAAAAACAACTGGCTTCGTCTTGTACTCAATGTGGTACTTCTACACACTAAATATGAAATTCGTCTGACCTTCCCTTCTTGAGATATTGTGTTTACAAGCTGGGCGTCACAAACGCACTCACACATACATACACACATACGCCATCATGAATGCATAGGTTACGATTATCATCGAAACCTAAAAGGGGGGAATTTTGTTTACCACTTATTTGCTCCCTAACCTTGAGCTAAGAGACCCCAATTGCGACGAATGTCGAACCCACACCATTCATTTGTGTATACAGGGTCAATGTTCAGAAAATATCAGATATTTCATACTTGGGTTTTTTTTTCACCCGATTTGGTCAGTTGCGTCACAGAAACACTGGCAAGCCTGATCTGGAGTCACTGACGGTATGTTTCAGTCAAGAGTTCCTGTAACATTGCATTTTTAATGGCTTAATATATCACTTTTAACAGGAAAAATACTAATACATGTACTGTGCAGTTTACTTTCAACATCGTGTATTTATTTTCCTTTACTTATCTTGTACAGCGTATTGCATCGTACTTGGTGTTCAAGTAGCATAAAATATTTTCCTTGTCCAAAGTGATGAAGTAACTTAAGTTGTGTTTAACTTGCAAGCATTTCAACCACCATTGATTATATTATTACCATTGTCATTAAATTTCATAGTTATTTTGAACCTTGGATTGCCGGTGTGATGTTTCTGCAAATATGATCACTTGCAAGTTGAAATTAACGCTTCATTGACAATGTGCGTACGAAGATGTTGTAGGTCTTGTATGTGTTAATTACAGAGTACTTGGTTTTCAATGGCTATCACTTTCTTTCATTGTTTTCGAGCCCTTGAGGGCAAGTTTCAAGTTGAGTCTCAAGTCAATTGTAGTCAAGCACAAGTCAAGCCTCGTGTCGCATAACGATGGGACTCGAGTCTTTCAACACTGTTCACAGATGACCATCAACGCTAGCTTCATCCCTCACATCAAGTGTAGTAATCAATTGACACTGATCTTCAGGTCTCCATGACAACAATCGATGTCATCATGTGTCAGATACTTTCATATCCGCCATCTTCTTGTCGACTCCCTCGTCCTTAGACGACTTTTCATCTGATTTGGGTTTGACGTTGGAGTAAGTCCTTGCTCCAAATATAGTACTGCCTACTCTTACGTTAGTGCTTCCAACTTCTATCTACGAAAGCAGAGAGTAACAATATAATGAAAGAAACAGTACAATCTTAATTGTGTGGAAGCATTTAGTGTATCAAGTATGACACACACAATAAAGAAAAAGCAACCTAGTCTCTTTGTTCGTGTCAATATTGAGTAAATTCAAGTCAAAGAGCATTGATAAGAGCATTTTCTTTTGGCACATGCTCAACCACCCAAAATTCTTGGAAGAGAATTTTTTTTTTTTTTTTTTTGCCATTGAAAAAATGAATGCCATGCTTTTACTACCATAGGCACAAATACATGACAACTTATACTTCTTAATCACAAAAAGCTTAATGGTCATCAGTATTGGCCACACTAACAATTGTTTAAAAGTTCTCAAAAGTGTTTTCCTAAGTGGTATAAACTTCCAGAGTAGTCCCACCCAATGCGAAGTGTTCATACGGATGTCGATTAAATGTCCCCTTGTGGGTGCATACTTTTAGAGTGGTTAAAGACTTGCTGAAAACTTGAGAATGGGTGAGCATTATCTTTGTAGCACAAACAATGACAATTAAGTCCCAAGCATATTTTCAGAAAAGGTGACTTAGTTTTTAAGTAATTTGTTTTCTAACACTTACTGCATGTTCAAAGTCTCCTGACATTCCCATGCTTAGTTCTACAGAGTCGATGGGTATAGAGAGTTTTTCACAAACCTCAGCACGACACTTGAGTAGTTTCTGGAATTTAAATTTAATCAGGAAAAATATTATTTTAGTTGGTAATGGAAAAGCTGTAAAGGTGTAAGGTCATGATATATTACAATAATTAAATTAGAACACTAGATATGGAACTTTAAAGAAGTGAGAAAACTAACCAGTAAGGATTGATACCTACAGGAATGAATTTCAAAAATTGGAATGAACCAGGAAAATTGTGAATTAGTTTGACAGCTAAAGTAATATGTTATTGAGTTTATCAAGACAGTGCATTAGGTGATCTCATATTAGTGAAACCAATTTGAAAAAAATTGAACACAGGCTGGATTGTTCATTTAGTGCAGCAAAGGTAATGTAAGTCTGTGGTCATTTACTTTGAATCCCATGCATTGTAGCCCCAAATTTCTCCCCATTTTTGGAAATTGTTCATAACTTCCCCGCCAATATACGATAGCCCAACAGGCAGACATATCTGGAGTATTGGTTGGGATTAACTAGGAGTACTCTTTAGGTAATGAGATTGTGATTGAACAAAGTCCAGAAATATCTTGACTTTCTTAACACATGTGTAGAGGCTAAATATAATACCAAAATGGTATATGCCAAGTTTTCAAGATCCCTACCAAAAAAATGTGAAATAAAAAATGTGAAATTAGAATTATCAATGATACCTGGAAATCTGGGTTAGGTCCTTGAGAAAGATCGTGGTTGAATGATCCTATCGTCATGAGTCCTGCAAACTCCAGATTCGGACATTGCTTTGTAACAAACTCCACCAGATTAATACAGTTCTCGTTCGTAACCCCAGATTTACCTGTTAACAATGTAACAAACAAGATGCCAATTGGTAGACAAATTTTCTCATCAAGGAAAAAATGTTCTTAAAACTTTAAAATATTAATTACATTATGAAAGAGATTGATCAAATGCTAGAAAGTTCATCTAAGATATTACAATGTACATCAGCTAAACTCAATATGTATGCTGTCTTTAAACTACATAACAGAGGGGTTCACAACCACAAACTCCCCCCCCTTCCTGCCCCCCACTCTCTCTCCCATCCCCTTTGAGTAGAGTTTCTGCTACTTACTGTCCTCTTCACTTGTGTTAATCTGAATCATGACCTTCAACTTTTTACTTTCCTCCTTCCAGTGTTTATTCAGTTCTCTGGCTAATTTCTCCGAGTCTACAGTTTCTACCATAAATAGGTTCCGAGTTTCTGAAATGAGGAATTTTACAAACATGTCACCAATGTGGAAGTAAAAGAAAAAAGAAGAAGGAAAAAGATGAAAAGTATTTTAAACCCCAGGGGGAAACAGACAGAGTAAAGAAAGCATGGTGTTTGTTACGAATAATATCAGTTAAGTGTTCTTGAAGTAGTCACACAAATAATGTTAAATTAATTGCATACATAACATCAAGATGTCAAAATGGCAAAATAAACAAAGCAATAATACCCATAGATACTGTATCTCTCTGTGTTTGCTTCAGTAATATTTCAAAATATTACTTCAAAAATAATTGATCCAAAAATCTGTTAATGTACAATAAGGATAATTGGTTGTAATGATTGAGTGTACAATAATGCAGGTTTATAAAGGCAGTTTATATTTGTATTGTTTCTCTGCCATTTTTATCCTTTTTTATAAATAAGTAAAGAGGAGTTGATATTAAAAGTATATTATCCACCTTAATCAGTTGTGAAATTTTTTTGCCCATCTAACAGTAGAAGCTAAATATTTGTGTAAACTTGTTTTTCATACACAACATGCTTGTTGAGAACAAATGTCACAGAACTGTAAAATCTCTCACATATTAGTGATCATTTTCTTTTCATTTTTCAGAAGCTGTTCTTTATTTATCTACTTACCAAGGAGTTTCTTGACTTTGTTGCTCTGTAAGTGACCGATGTAATGCCATTTTATATCAGGACAATTCGATTCTATCTCCACATTTTGAGATTTCTCTACAAGTTCTTGAACCTGAAAATAAACAACAGAATTCTGTTATAATCAAAGTAATATATATTGGCAACACATTTGGGCATGCTAAATATATATGAATAAAATTTTTATGAAAATACAATTGCATTATATCTGAATGTTTAAACTGTGTCCAAACATTGAAGGGTGGGGGGGGGGGCTGGGATGGAGGTACATAACACTACTGAATTAATCAGTGAGGGGATATGGGACACAGATGACAATTTAATGCTCTTTGAAGTTTGAGCTAGCATGAAAGATCATTTTGTTTTACTTTCTTGCATTTTGGTGGCAACATTGTTGAACTTTGAGAAGCTGATGATCATGAGATGGATTTTAATATTGATTGTATGCTACTCCATCATTCTATGATTCACATCATGAAAGTAATCATACTTACATAATTTTCACCAAAATATCTTTGGGAATGCTGATAGACTTCTTGGATCATTGACACAGGTTTTGTCTTGCTGACAGCAACCAACCTTGGGATTAGATTTGGTAGGTCCTATAATGAAACATGTAAAATATGTCATTAATATTTTAATAACTTAAAATTCTCCGGAAAAATGTATTTATTATTGAACTAAAAACCTAGAAGTGTATAATTAAGCAGCTGATTAAAAACATGGTCTATGTGATAATTCTGATAGGTTAAGATAGTTGTAATTTTTACATAATGCAGACATTCCAAGTCACACGCATTTGGCGTGTGACACACGCATTTCCAGCCCTTCACACGCTCACACGCTATGTGCACTTTATCACACGCAATCCACAAACAATCTCCGAAAAACCGTGTGTGCAACCATGGAGCGAAATCCATATAAACCTAGGTCTAATATCAGGTTAGCGGCATAATTAAAATATTTTTGGTTTCGTCCAGCATCCACTGATTAACCGATAAGTGCCCTACGCATACGCTAGCTAGAGATTGAGAAGTGCGCTTCAATTTCCGATATAAATGTTCAATTATGTTAGCAAGTGATTACTTTCATCGATTCAAGAAAAGTCTTTGATGAGAATTGTCATGCTTGTTGAGTTCAATAATATATATATGATGATGAAATTCTCAATATCAAATTACTCAGAGAAACTGAAAAAGAATGCACCATTTTGCATCTAGGCAGTCAAAAATACGAAAAATACGAAAACACCCCCTCCCCTTAGACCCCTCCCCCACTGCCGCTGATCACACTCATAAATTTTCCTCAATGTTGGAAAGTCTGCATAATGGCTCCCTTGACCCATTGCAAATGTCCCAATCTGACAGACAAAAGGGTTTCCTGGCACTTTCTCAAATAACAATGATGTGAATTAGGCACTGGTCATGTTCAATGTAAGATCTGACATACAGACAATGTTGAATTCATAACCGAGGATTATATTTAGTCTCTGGAGATGGGAACAAGCTTGAGTATTGCCACTTGAAGGATATCCCATTCACAACTTGTTAAAAATTTAGCATAGGTTCCCAATCCCACCATTTCCAAACTTAGTAAATATTAAATGATTAGTCAGTGCTATTTTGGAATCATTCTGAAGCTTTAACAAGTACAACTGTGATTTAGTGATATGAAAATGTTTGTAAGGGATACACTGTACTGTAGATGATCATACTTACTTGGGCCTAGGCAATGCCACGGTACTCTTAACATTATAGTAATGATCATACATAGAACGTAGGCCTATCCCCCCAAGGGGGATGGGGAAAGTGGTTTTACGTAGGCACACTAACAGTAACAGAAACTAACAGTGACACCATACTAGGGCCCGGCCAAAGTATGCCTTGTGCTGTAGGCTAGGCCAATTGTCTCTTACATTTACACATACAAGTTACAGATACAGTTCAAACCTGCTTACCGTTGACCTCTTAGTGCTGGAGACTTCAATTCGACTTAATACAGATCTTAGAGCTTTACCAACTTCGTTTTCGGTTGCCATAATGATTCTGTTCATTATTTTTCTCCCAACATTACGTACGTTAATGGGTCAAAATGTTCAAAATACCGAAACCGTACCTACACTTCACTACAAAGTACAGTACCCATGTAATTTATCATTGCATAACATGTGTGTGTACCTGTACGCATGTCGAAGGTCAAATTTGCACAACCATTTACCAGTCAACAGTTCACAAAGTAGTAAAACTTAGTTTTGATGGCAGCAATAAAAACAAAACAGTAGACTACATATTTGTTTGTCATTCCATTTTACCACACAATATTATTGTTCAAAAATGTTAGTGTAACAAGCTTGTTAAAAATGCAACAAAAAGCAGGAAATTAAGGATGTTTTACCCCGCTCATTCCTGATGGTGAGGTCGGTTTGAAGGGGAACTCCCGTTCTTCTGCTACCCACAATCTGTATACTAAAACTGTCACAGATACAACGCGAGACACAACTGCATGTACACTACTTCACGCTTTATCTAACACTGTCCTAGCTCAGGAAACCGTATAGTTGTAAGAATGGAGGTTTGTGTAGACTCAGTGGAGTCCGCCATCTCTGCAGAGAAAGGAGGTTATATTTCAAAGGGCAATTTTTTTTATTTTTTATAAAATAACATTGGACTAGGCTAGAGCAAATAAAATTTATTATCATTGCATGCCTATCTGTATACCTATCACTATGTTAGGCTATGCCTAGCCTTAGTTGGGTCAAGTTAGGTCATTTACTTACTAGGCCTAGGGCCCTATGGCATGTCCAGTTGTAGGATACCACAAACTGGTAACCAGCATTAGAAAGTTATGTAGACCAGCACAGGCAATAGCATTTAAGTCATACTAAGGCTATGGGAATGAAGGTTTTTGTGTGAACATGTTTTAAATTGCGTGAGACTTTTCTTCATTTATCATAGGCCTAACGTAAATGTTGGCATATTTTCTAGTAGCCTTATCCTCTTTCAGTTCGCGAATTTCATTTGCAATGTAACTGTGGGTCCAATGATATGGCCTGCGTAACCTTTGAACCAGCAAATTGTACTCATTGTGAAATTAATTTTATGTAAGCTTTGCAATCATGTACAACATGCACATCAATATTTTACACAGTTTGAAGAAACTGGGCAATTTCCATACACTGACAGTTTAATTAGTTTCAGGGTTTAGGCCTTTTAAAGTCTCAGTACTTGCTTGCCAAATTTAAACTTTAACCTTTCCAGTTTAATGCCCTAAAAGCTCAGTGAAAATGATACCTTTCTATGCAATTTCATATCAATTGTCTTTATTGAGTGATCAGTTGTTAATAGTTTTGAGCTGAAAGATTTTCATTTTTGAGTCAAAGGAGATCAAATTTAAAATGGTAACAATTGACATGGTTTTCACTGCTGTTTTGGTTTTCATTTCAGGAGCAACAAGGCTGGAGCTGTGTTCAAATTTATTTGAAGGTGGCACAACACCAAGTTTAGGTAATCATTTTAATCTTTAAAATTCAGAAATGAAGTTTATTTACAGGTAACTGAACTTGCTGTAACAATTTTTTATCCTTTTTTCCATTAATAAAATGACCAATATATGATTTAACAACTCAGATTTTTTTTAGTTGTGATGGTCAAGGTACTTGTTTGACTGCATAATGTGGTTTTGTAGTAGAAATTTTGTCCTTTCTGGTTTTCTTGTAAGATGATATCATTGTAGCTTGGCTCGGAAAATTTGTGTCAAACTTTAGACATATATAGCATTGTAGAAACTGTCTCAGAAATTATAGGTTAATAACACATGTCTTAATTACTCTGTTTAAGTATGCTTACTTGTTTACATTTATTGTGTATAGAGCTCTATATTAGTCAATCTGTGTGAATTGTGATTGTTTACAATGTAATACATTGCGTACTTGTATCAATGTGTGGTACAGAGAGGCATTTTATTTCTTTAAAAAATAGAAGAAGTATGTTTTTTTTAATATGTAACAATTTTGAGAACCTTCCGCATTTGTATGTATTTTTCAGGTCTGCTGCAAGTCATAAAGGGCCGTTGTAAGATTCCAGTGTTTGTCTTAATCAGATCTCGAGGAGGAGATTTCAGGTATTCTGACTTAGAGATACAGGTCATGAGACAGGACATCCAGATATTCAAGGCTCACAAAGCTGACGGTTTTGTCATAGGAGCCCTGTCAAGGTAGTAATTCAGTTCCAACATTCACGGTACTCACTTCATCAATTCCATTATTCATGGAACTCACTTCATCAGTTCCATCCATAGTACTAACTTTTACAGTTCCAACATTCATGGTACTCACTTCATGAATTCCATTATTCTGGTACTCACTTCATCAATTGCATCAGCCATGATACTAACTCACTTCAACAATGCCATCATTCACGGTACTAACCTCCTCGGTTCAACCAGCCATAGTACTCACTTCATCAATTCCATTATTCATGGTACTCACTTCATCAGTTCCAGTATTCATGGTACTCAGTTCATCAGTCCCATTCTCGTCCTCACTTTTTCAGTTCCGACATTCGTAGTACTCACTTCATCAATTCCAATATTCATGGTACTCACTTCATCAATTGCATCATTCATAGCACTAACTTTTTCAGTTCCAACATTCATGGTACTCACTTCATGAATTCCGTTATTCATGGTACTCACTTCATCAATTGCATCAGCCATGATACTAACTCACTTCATCAGTGCCACCATTTATGTTGCTCACCTCATCAGTTCAACTGGCCATAGTACTCACTTCATTAATTCCATCATTCATGGTACTCACTCCATCGGTTCAATCAGTCATGGTACTCATCTTATCAATTCCATCAGCCATGGTACTCATCTCATCAATTCCATCAGCCATGGTACTCACTTCATCAATTCCATTATTCAAAGTACTCCATCATTTCAATCATTCATGGTATTCACCAAGTCAATTCCATCTTTCACTGTACTCATTCCAACAAACCCATCATACATGGTACTCATGTCATCTTTCATTTTACTCATCAGTTCAATCACTCATGGTGATCACTTCAGTGTGGTAAATTTGCAGTTCCAGCATCAATGATTACCCATATTTTTTACTTTACCATATTACAATCAAAAAGTGATTCGACTGGATGAATTATTTAAATTACCAAAATCAATGTTATATTTGTCTTGTTATTTTTTTTTCAGTGATGGGCATGTTGATTCATCTCTCTGCTCAGAACTTTTAGGTAAATTTCTCACTTTGTTTACTACAACTATTTTTTGCTTCTTTCTTCCTTTCTTTTTTTGTATGGCTTATTTTATGTTGTTAGTGTGATGGTTTGTGAAAGTCTGTAGTAGTGCTGATAGTTGTAATCGATTAATGGCGAGTAGTCGCGATTACACTTTGGAAGTTTGATTAATCGCGCTCAAAACCTAAATCGCGATTGTTCAACTACAAGCTAGCACTACACATAATCTGCTTTTGAATTATAGCCTTAAATCTATCAAAAACAACACTAAAGCCTAGCCTAGAATGTTTGGCCTATGCTCAAATGTACAGTATTCAAGTATTGTATAACATCACTAAGTTTATGTACAGTCCATCGACCCCTGTGACCAGCTAGCTAGCACTGTGCTTTGTTAAAAGCAAAATATTAGTCCTGACAGAACCAAAGATAACGGCTCTGGGTTGTGATGGACACGATTTATCATGTTAATGGAGCTCCAACGATTCTGTATGTAGCGTGCTGTAACATACAGTATATAGATCTATGTGTTAGTCGTGAAAATATGTTTCCAAAGATCTTGTTTTCAATAATTACAACAAGAATCTCAGGTCTTAGTCCAGAACGTTCCATTTCGGAGACCTGGATCCAAATTTACTGACGCCCAAAGCGTCAACTCAGTGTAATGTATGTGCCTGAAAATACCTTAAAGGAGCTTTCTGATTGGTGGACGATCAGACGTGTGTGTTAACTTGTTAAGTTGCCATAGGAACTGTGAGCAACATTGCATTCCTAGTTATGAGTGGTAAAAACTGTATAATATCAGTGTGAATATGATACATTATGTGTCACTTAGAGAATGTGCAGGTATTTTGCCCAGAAATTTCCACAAAAGATTTTTCAAGGCATTCTTTCTCAGTGAATTCAGAGACTGCAGCTTGTCAAGTAGTTTTGTGGAACTAGAGAGTGATAAAAGACAATGCCCCTCTGTTGATTTAGATATGTGGCCAAAGATCGCCATTGTCTCTCCATTTGATAGGGTGAAATTTTTGGCAATTGTTTTAACTTGCTTTCTACCATTTATTCCCAGCATTGTGTAAGCCTCTTCCCGTAACATTCCACAGAGGTAAGTTATTTTTCAGTTTTGCTTAAAACTTATGTTCTGCTCAGGTTTAACTCTTAACAGCTACCTGGAGAAATTCAAATAGGTTTTGGGTGGTCAGCATTTAAATATGAAAGATATTGGGGGGGGGGGGG
>KN882858.1:0-13832 GCA_000934455.1 Apostichopus parvimensis
ACAGTACAATATTAAAGTTTACACCTGATAGCGTATTATTCAACTTATTAAAAAGTGTTCTGTAGAGAATTGTATCACAAATATGTAACAAATAGTTGTTAATAATACTTTTGAAATGAAAACCATATTATCAGTACTTGTTGTTTCCTCCAGAATGTTTGTGGCATGCTTCAATTTGTCATTATCACAAAAAAGATTTAAAGATGCCCTTCTCACAGACTTTTTTTTAATTACAAAGTTTCCCTATCCATGTTTTTACCACAGTGTATTTATCTCGATGATTTTTCTGTGTGTTTGTCAAAATTTACTCCTCCTAATATGTATGTCCAATAACGTGAAACTTTGGTGGTATGTTTGTGGGTATACGTTGTAGTGTCTGTGTGACCAAAGGTGTCACCTTATGAAAGGTCATGTGTTAAAGGTTAACGATAAAAACAACAATGTTGTTGCCATTACACATACATCAACATAACAATATAGCCCATCCTACTTACCGAAGTAGGTTATCACGGACTATATTTATGCATTGTCTCAATTAATGTAAAACGTCAAAGGAAGTCAACGGTCAATAAACGGTTAAAATCGGTAACAATAATGTGTGCAAACAATCAGTTACAATAAAAGTTCGATGGACTTCACATTTGGTGGTAACGGGCATGGTGCGCTCAAGTTATTAATAACGTCATAGGGTCAGAAGTCATGTTGTACACCTCCACACTGTGGATCTGCGTCTGAAGTTCTGAGACATTGTTTACATATAACTCGGACTATAAAACTCTGATATTGTGATGCATGTTTTATGGACCTATTAATCCAATCATCATAACATTCTCTAGTATTAACCTCCATAAGCGTAGGGTGTTATCTAGAGTTCCCACACCATATTATACTGTAAGCAAGCAATACTCGGGAATTCCCAGATGGGTTAAATCACCTGGTACCAGATACTCCCCGCTCCTTCCGGTTACTGTGTACAATGTATATATTATGAGTTACTTCAAACAGTAGGAACGTCAACTTTGATTAGTACTCCCATACGATATTTGGACAAACCAAACAAACTTTTGAGAAAAATAGATACTGTATTTACTAGAGAGCCACTGGTCCTAAATAGAATACTGCTGTAATTTATCCTCTTCAATAGTTGTAATGATAATCTCTGTACAGACAATGCCGGTGTAACATGAATATTTATAATAATATAAGAAAATTGGAGGTTAAAATTATGTTGAGAAAACTAATTTCGGTAAAACTGATGGTTTCCGACAAGCAGCTGCAACTTATGTACTGTATTTTTCTCCTTAATATGCTATTATCTCCATAATTGACACCAACAAATTAAAGTCCAAGTTGCGTAAACTTATTTAATGAATGATCCCAACAAGTCGCTGTGAAGATATATATTTAAAGACCACACCATTCCCTAATGTTGAACTCGAATTACAATTATATTGCCTTCTTTTCTAACAGTTTCAATTAAAACACAATACGTTATACTATGTCATTATACTGTGAGAGACATTTAAGACCTTCGGAGTGGTTATCGATCAGTATATAATACTGAATCGAATCTCATTAAATCAATATTATCATTGTTCCGTTCATTGTCTTCCCTTCCTTCAGATTCCCATCTCCTGTCTGGATCTGAAAGATTCCTTCAGTAAGACTGATGGTGGTGACGTCATCCTACATTCAGGGCTACACCTGTCCTGTCCTGTATCAGTAAAGAAGGTAGTAATAGATACAGAGAGAGGAAGAGAAATGACAGAGACAGAGGTTGTTGACATATTGATGTTTGTAAAACAGTCACATATATTGGAGGAGCTAAAGTGAGTATTACAACGAGTACCGTATTAAGACGTATCTGTACAACACACTGATATACTGTAGTATCCTTCCAATCACCCAGATAACTTCATGATTAATACACGGCAACATAAATTATCTACAGGTTTATTCCGGTTATTATTCGATTTCATTTAGTATTGGTATATGAACGGTTGTAATTGTTGGAATAGACAGCTGAAGTATTTACCGGTGTTAATAGAGTGTGACTATGATATACGTAACATATACTTTGGTTGGTGCCTTTTTTTTTTAAATCTATTTGGGTTTTTATACACATATTTCTTCCAGTCATTAACCGATTTGGTTTACAGGTGTGTATCACAAAAAAATACATATAAGCCACTTCGGGTCTGTCGCTTGCAGCAAATTGAAGATCAACAGCTTACCCAAAAGCGTCGACCTACATTGCTATGTCACGTAGACTCTTAACGTTAGGCAATGTAGTGCCCAATACTTTTCCACTGTGTTAGAAATTCTTAAAATAAATACAATTACAAAAATACTTATGATAACAATTATAAAAATACTTATAATAAAAATTCTTAAAATAAATACAATTACAAAAATACTTATGATAACAATTATAAAAATACTTATAATAAAAATTCTTAAAATAAATACAATTACAAAAATACATATAATTGTGAGCCACTTCTAGGGGTATACATGTCGGAATGGAAAACGTTTTAGGATCATTTCGAGAAATAACAACAACTGTGTCGGCTAAGCAGTTGTAATTAAATTTTTTTTCGATTTTTTTTTTTCGATTTCGATCTAATCTAGTGCATCAAGTGATTCTATATGTGAATATGAAAGATAGTTGACGATAGGTTCAGGTTTCCGTCGAAATTTCGTGAATGACCTTCAGATAGCTGCAAAGCGTATTGTTGTCAGTAAGTGCGATATGATGATATGTATAAATGTATGTGGTGTGTATGAGATGATTAAAATAGTTTGTGTCAAGGGCGCGGAAGTTGGATTTTATCAAACAGCAAAATTACCCCTGATGCCGAATGAAGTGTGCCAAAGGGGATAACGAATGGAACTACCATGCTTTTTTTCGTTGGTTCTGTTCTCATGGTTGTTAATTAAAGTGTTACAGCTCTTTGATGTTTCCGGAACACTAGCGGCTTAATCCATGATGACCAAACATTTTACTTAATTTCCTTTCCCAAATAGTTTCATAATTGCTAGTTATCGTTTAAACAATCGAAAGAATCTAGTACATAAGACGCTGCAATCTAGTTCATTATACGCTGCAATCTAGTACATTAGACGCTGTGTACATAGATATAATTACAACTTTCCTGTATACTGATGAGGTGTAAAATGTAAAAGTTAAGAATATAAGTGAAAATAACAACTACAAAGGACGACTACAACATCAGAAATGTAAAATCCATACAAAAACATAAGAATGTCAAAAATTGTTTCTATTAAAACGATTTTGGACATATTTAATCCTTTGGATATACAAGCAGCTTTTATCAATGTACGGTAGCCTCGACAGATCATTGCGAGGGATTATTGTCATGGTCAGATCCACAACTATGGCGTAATTAACTTCGTTGAGAGCAGAAATAAACTTCGCCGCAGAATAAGTAGGTGGGTGGGTGGGATTCTTAAGACGACTGAATAAACCATTATGCTAATCACATCGATATGCAATCTATAATGCCCTGACTAGCTGGGCCCATTCAGATCATACCATTTTCAAACACAAATGATGTCAATCCCAAAACATTATTACCATCCTCATTTAAATCTCAATTTTAAGTTAAATATTGCATATCAAGATATTTATGTTGCTTACGAAACGCGTATCACAATGAACTGAAACGGTATAGTAACACGTCATCGAATCTGATGCCAATGAAAGCCCGATATAATATTCACTCGTTAGTTCATGCCTCCTGTTGACGAAATGTATTTCCCTAATACCCGTTGTACAAACATAAAGTTTGCAACAGACTGCGTAAAGATGATGTCGTGATTCCTTATATTCTCCTATAAGGTTGATTGGCATCACTATAATATAGCAAAGGTTTGTGTTTGCCAAGCAATGAAAGAGTAAAAGTGTTTTCAGAGGACTAGGGCGAGCCTTAAGCCATTTCAATCATAGAAAAATAATTTTGGTCTAAATTTATGAAACTGCAATGAATTAGATTCTCTCGCTGAAACCTAACGAGATAAATCAAGTCTGGCTAAGCTATTTTTTTTCTTTGAAATACCATGTACATATTTGCAGGCAAAAAACAACAAGTCTCCTTGGTAAATGTTCCTCGTGAATGGAAAGGGTATGATTCCGAATGTCTTGGCACGGACATTCAGTGGTCCAACATTTTATTTTCTAACGAAATATTTCATCTTCTTTGTTAAAGAAGTATGTTAAACAAGAACGTTGGGAAACGTATATGTCCAGTCTTGTTGAGTTAAAAGAAGAAAAAATCACATTGTTTACAGTGTAAGAAAACTTACGATAGACTGGTAAACATAAATGAGGAGAAAGACAGTACTACTGTAAATAACAGAGAGAAGTCAATGTACATCATGGCGATTTATATTACGATACATTGAAATGCAGTGGGATGACAAGTAATCAAATTTGGGAGATTTTATATCTCGTTAAAGATATTTAGGTGTTTAATATAACAGTACCCCTCCACTGAATGGCAGGTTTTACCGAGGTTTCCTTGTGGGTTATTATTTGGCGTTGGTTCAATCTTTTACTTAGAAACCGATGGCAACAATTGGACATCGTTTTGGTCAGAAAGAAGTAAAGCGATTAATAATACGATAACTTTGAAATGAAGTGTACATGACACGTAACACAAATGAAATTGGTCAATTTCATATATAAAGAAAAATAGGTGTTAAATATAACTGTACCTACCCTCCCCCCAATGGAAGCTAATACCGACTGCAAGACTTCCCTGTGGGTTAATTATTTGGTGCTGGTTAAAGCTCTTACTTGGACACCGATCGCTACTATTGGACATTGTTTATTTTGCTTAATATGTGTAATTTAGTAAGGTATAAGATATTCAATCTTCCACTAAGAAACCTTCTAGCTCATTTATATTACTTCAGTTTAGGATAAGCATACATGTGTACTGATAACTAATTGCACTGGTAAGACCAGGCATGATGCTATCTTGTATTTTTTTAAGGAACCACCTAAGCATATTTCATTGAATTCCCTTGAAGGTTCATAACAACCAATCGATATTTAGTGTAAACTATTCTTATTTGTAATCCTTTACAATAGAAATGTTCAATAAGTTTAACAAAGATGTTTTGTTATGATAGTTTCCCGCTAGATTACAGTGTTAATTTGTAACATTTCTCTCGTTATTCTTTGTTTATACTTAAAAGGTTCGACGGTTGTGTGCTGCCTCTTACATTCTCTTCGGATTCAATTCTTTCAGAGTTGCAATCTAGAAATATTAAAGGTATGTCTATATCTTCAAATTTAGTCAGTGATTATTTAATATTTAAGTTTATCAGGACTCCTCACATTCGTCCTTGTCACAGAAAAATCCTGTATTTTTTGTTCAGCTGTTAGTTTAACATACCGTTTTTCTTTAAATTAGAAAATGTTTCACAGTGACTAGGATGATAGTAACGGAAGTTGCTACACATTCGTAAAAGTAGCAATCATGTGTCCATTGTCTGATTCAAAAGCAATTCCACGCGTGTAATCTGTAGTATCATAACACTTGGGTGATACACCATCATTGACAGTTATACAAAGCTGGATCTTACGCATTCCCACAAGTAAATTCACTGTGGCCGATTGGTACGGACATCAGTCTGTGACACAAAAGTCCGGTGTCCGATTCCTACCATCTCCTGATGAGTCCCAAGAGAACGAAACCGGTCGTAAAGTGGTATTTTGCTGGTGTGTTGATATTTGATATTTATATAGTTAATATGTATCTGTCATACACATGCATCCGGTGTTCCTCTTCATATAGATATATATATATACATGCGTGTGTGTGTGTATACATATAAGGAAGAATGAACTTCATGCCAGTTCCACAAACACATATTTACCTTAAATTCTTACTTCTATTGTTTAACATCGTTTTCTCTCGATGAATATTTTCGTATCTCATGTGTCATTGTTCAATCTCTTACACAAGTTTTTACATTTTTGTCATCTTAGTGCTCTGGAGTAACTACGGCTACAGTCTGAATCTTCAATCTGGTCTTTGGGAGGTATGTTTTGTATTTATAGTTTTTCTGCTATTGTGGTTCTTGTTGTATTTAATTTGATACGTATGAACCATTTGGAAAAAGAATATGGAATACTTGCTGCTAAGTTGTCAACTCAAGGTATCGCTCCCGCTGAAATAATGGTGGAATCTAAAATATTTCATTTGATGTTGGAGTGTACTGTTGATTAAAGTCAGAAATATTTACAATGTTTCATATGCCAAGTGAAATGTTGTTATCTGTAAATATCAGGCAAAACAACCTCAGAAGATTGGCATTAGCATTATTATGATTACATTTTACAAAAACTAAGTCAATTACATGCCATCAATCCCCCTTTTGATACTAATTCCCGTGTTAAAATATACAATGATGTAGCATTTACAAGAGCCCCGGATTCCTCTAAGTCAACCTTTGAAATAGCCAACTATCACTACAAGCAAAATGATTGGTACAAAGAGGAGCACAAAAATATTCCATTCATAGTAATTTGACCAAATATTCAAACACGGATAGGACTATAGCCGAGTGTTGAATATTGGTACCATTTTCATATATACACTATGTAAATATTTGAAATACATGACGAGTATACTATGCTCAGATTCTGACGGAAATTATCCTCTGGGACATGAATTGGTAATGTTACATAATCAATACATAGTGACATTTGAGAAACACATTAAGTCATTAATACAAGCATTCCATTCAACAACATTCTCAATACAATATATATGGTTTACAAAAGAAAGTGTTCCCTGCATGAACGGACACTGCTAGTAGGCATCCATGTTCATTTCTTAAATACCGTGCAAAGACGGTTTAATTTATCGATTATTTTTTATTTAGAAAAGTTCTGCAGATAACATTGACCAGTCATTCCTTTATTTTGAAATGATTACAGAAATACCTTATTTAAAAATCGTTTTAGAAAATTAAAGGCGAGCAAAGCAATGATGACTGTTCGTCACGCCATAATTTCTTGGTAGAATACATTTGATAACTGATTGAAAATTAATTTGATGAAAACACCTGGAAGGGCGTCTTCGTTTGATAAATTGTAGTCAAAATATAGCGGTTTTGTTACAACTTTGGAGTTTACAGGTGTAATGTGAATACCGGCATTGATAAATTTGGAATCTAAAGAGCTGACTTAAATAACTTAGGCCAGATGCTATAATTAACGACCAACAAATTTCGGACTTTTGACATTCTTTAACGTGTCGTAGTATAACACACATTCAACTATTACCGTATACACAGGAAATAACATCAAAATAAAAAGTAACAACAACTGTCATAACGTGTACCACACATTGCAGAAATAACAGGAATTACAGGAAGCACAGTCATGTACACGTCAATAGGGACACGTTATTCAGATTTGGGCTGACATATATAGTCTTTATTTTCTTGGTTTATGTTGATTTGGACGTCGTTTCCCTAATTGAACAATGCTATTCGTTGAGTTGGTTACCGATTCTTACCTTTAAATTAAAGTTAATGTTTGCTTCACAAAAAACAAAAATAAATGGACGGAATCATTAATTAAGTTTGTCATGATCTCATCCGCTGTAAAATTTTGTAAATTATAAAAATAGACAAAAAAAACGTCGGCAAAATAACCTGATTTAAATACAACATTATCAATTTAAAGAAGTCGGGTGATAGCAATGACTGTAACAACAGTGTTGTGGCATGGTATTTATTGAGTTTTAAATTCCTTAGAGTACCGCCTGACGTTGTTAGCAATACTTAGTAAAATACTTAGTAAAACGTAACGTTTCTGCTGAAGAATAAATTTAAAGGCGATAAAGATGGTGAAATCTCTGTTTGTACATATTACACAGCGGTACGACTACGTAAAAACATAATCAAAATCAGATCCGAGACTCAGTGCAGTTTTATTAAACTTGTGTGTTTACCCTAATGTTAAGGAAACTATAATAACTAATAAATATCTAAACACAATCGGTCCTAAATAAAGGTTTCATTAAAGGATAGAATATTTTCCCTCTGCTATGCTTTACTCGACAAAGTATCTCTTAGAGCCTCTGTGGGAAGATAGTATATGTTCTCTGATAAATTTAAACTAAGGATCTAAACCTAGAAAAACCAAGCAATTACATAGCATAATTGTAATTTAGTTCTACTAACATTATTTTTTGTTTTGTATTATCAGGTTCATGATATGGATACAGTCAGGAAACTATGTACAAAGGACGTGAAGATTGACCGCAAAGACAGTGAGTTACTACAGAGATGTACTAAACAGTTTCTGGAGAACGCATCTAACTATCACGTAAGTCGGTAACCGTGGCACGCGCTTGTACTACATAACAATTATGTGTTATTAGTAAAAGAGGAGGACATTATGTAGCATGTGCTTTCATTGTTATGTACATGCAAGTCAATTTCTGTAAAAGAACAGGTTGGTGTTGACGTAAACGCGCAATAGTACCGTAAATTAACATTAAATAATAGTTCATCATAGTTCCAATTGTAGAACGTTAATGACAGTGAATATAATGATTTGATATCCATTACTTAACCTTTCTCTGAATGTAAAATTACACGTTAATACTAAATTTTGTTTGCTACATTCGACATACATTGGGACACTGTTCGATTTGTAATTTGCAATGAAGGTGTTACGTAAATTTGTTGGGTTATGTGATTTTGTTAGAAACGTATGCACACATTGTGTTAAATTAACCTTGTAGTTTGCCAGACATAATGAAATATCAGAATTCTAACGACCTGGATTCGCGGTTTGAATGTACTCATTTTTTCACAAACTGTTGTTATGTTACGTCTTAGCACATGTGTCCTGACTCCCTGTAATCTACCGTTAAAATACTTTTTTTCACTAAGTTCACTAATTGACTACGCACTAGAATTGACTAAAAAATGACTAGAATACAGAGCATTGAAACTTGCGATAAGTTTCCTTGTATATAATTGCTTAATTGGCAATTACATACATCAACATTTGCTTTGGCCTCATCTAATAACACTATGGTAAGTACACTGTAAAGAAAAAAAGGGAAATTTTACGGTAAAATGACTGGCAGCTAAAATGAAAAAAAAATATAGTTAATAACAGCCAGTATTTCAATACTGTAAATTACACACGTTCCTGCAATGACCGTACAGTTTACCGCATACCCTGACAACATTACATGGAATACCAGTTGTTTATGTAAAGGATAGACGAACTAATGATAACAGTTTTCTCCTTAAGTTAACAATTTAGAAGTTAAGAAAAAAGTCTTGATTCTACATTAACAAAAGAAAAAAAGTTCCTTGGTTATAGAGATATCCCCATTTAAGGATTACTTTGAAATACTTGAATTGTGAGCTATCATGCGCGACTGTTGGATGTAATCCACTGAGCTATAACTGTAAAGAAAAATATGAAAATAAATACAGTGTACAACTTTACTTTGCCAAAAATCAAGAGTTAAATGTCTCCACTGGATGACAAGAAATTATGCACACAAATCTTGCAACGTTAATACATTAAAACTGTTAACAAAGAATCAAAAATGAGAATGAAGAACGTCAAATTACAATTACTGGTGAGAGGTGCTTTACTGGATGGTAACATATCAATGGTACCCCAAATTCCTGAACCCCTATATAGGATACTATTCAAGTAACACTACACTGAACATTTTTCAGCATCCATTGCAAACTGTAGGGGAAGCATGGTCGGTAATTGTATACAACTAACTCCAAATAAACCTGGATGATAATTACCCACATAATTTGAACACCCATATGACCAATTACTAAATGAACACCTTAGCCCACTTTGGTGATCATACATATATCTCTCCTTAGGAGAAGCATGTCGAGTGTGTTCACAAAATGGACCCAGATGACTCCTGTATGACCTTTGACATAAACTTCTATACACCCACATGGCCCACTACTCAAGGAACAGCTATGACCAACTTTGGTCACACTGATTGATTTAAACACTCCAACTCCACTGGTATGAGCATAAACATGTTGTTAGAAAGTAATTATTTTGATTACATTTCCCTATAATATGTACAGTTTTTTTTACTATTGGTATGCTATAAATTACACAGACCTGAATCCATACCGACAAAATGTACCTACAACATTGTGTGCTATATTCACAAGCAAAATTGAACCTGAAGTCATTTGTAGCTTAGTTTTAAGCCATTCTATACCATTATCAAACTCCCTTCAGGACTTAATCAATAGGCATTCAGTTAGCTTAAATTATTCAGGATCATCAGCTTAATCCTTTAAATGTCTATTATTTTCCAATACAGGTACATTCATGTTTCAGAACATAAATATTGGTTATTGAATTTTATAAGCAAGGTATCAACTTGCATGAATTAAACAATTTGTGTATTACAAAAATTCATATGATTTAAAGAACTTACATAACTTAGCAAAAGGTGTATGCGTGTCCCTAAACACGCAACTATTCATGTTTCTCAAACACAGACAGAAACTGCAATTTATATGCACTTACAGGCAAAAGTAAAAATTAGGGGCACTATTCAATTAGTCAATATAAGGATAAGGTTCTAATGGGTCAGCTGTTGACCGAATCGCTCTTGCTCCCCCCTTTTGCAGTTACCCCGCTCGTGAATTTTGATTGGGACCAAATCTCAAGTAAATGTCTTGCTATTTCAGCGAGGGATAGCCTTTTATTTTTTTTTAAATATCCCAAACTGACCCCTGAATGACCTTTCCTGAACCCCCCAAAAAGGAAGCAATCTCAAAGTAGCATTATAACAAACTACCAAACTTGAACATTACAACCTGTAGCAGACTGTTAAGTGTTCTCCAAAAATTAGCTCCTGATGACTTCTACAAGACCTTTGACCTATTACTGCTCACAACTCCTGTTGGCCCATCCACCAACGGTGATTATGCTCAAGTTTCATAAAAAATATGTCATTGCATGTGTGCATTGGATCACTTTGAACAAATGTTGACAGATAGAAGGATAAACAAAGAACCATTGCAAAAGCTCTCACCAACAACGTGATAGTATGAGCTAAATATAGAAAAGAAATGTATGAGTTGTGATAAGGTTTGTTTCACTATGGATTTAAAGCCTTCTGAAAGTTGGTCTTTAGAACTTGTACTAATGACACTGTGAGTCAATAATACTTGTTTCAGAAAAAAATGTTGGATCACCAACTTCTCACACCTACCTTGTTCAAATGTCTTCAATTAATATAAACATGGAATCTACAAACCAATGACAACTTGCCTCTGTTATAATCATTCTACATCAAGAAGTTACGCGGATAATAAACAAAATACTTTCTTTACTGCAAAATTTTTTACTCATGATTCATCCAATCTAATACAGCCCATTTTTATTCTCAGGATCTCATGGCATAGAATTGCTAGCTGTTCATTGAGACTAAATCAACAAACTTACCTTGTTTTTGTGAATATGTTATCCCTACTTCCCTCCTCTATAACAACTAGTGACCGCAGAATAGAATCGGAAATGTATTGTAGCGAACTAGGTGACGCATTCTTCTTACTAGAATCTTCATCCCAGCCTACATTCTGTGTGTAGCATTATACACTTGAGGCAGGTTACTCGTTAGGTTACTGTGTATAGAATGTGACTGATATACATCATTAATACTACACTTTGATCGAGGTGTCTGTGAGTTCAGTTTTGGAAATTTAACCAAATTGAGCATACTTCAATCATGCTCAATAACCCAATGAGTCCTTACAAAAGTACAAAAATACTGTATTAAAAATTAAATTTTAACTAATATTATTGCTATATTTGCTTAAGCAACCCATTAAGGCAGAATAGAAAACATGTATTTAAGAAGTATATTAGGTGTTTTAGACCCCTGTTTGCAGAAATAACGACACATTTAACAGCAAGCACTGCTCATTTCATATTCACAACACTACCACCAAACAATGAGACATCATTTATTCACTATGACATGTGTACGTACCGTTATAAACATCTGCGCTCCATAAATTTAGATATTTACAAAATCTCTGTTTAAATTTTAAATCCCTGTTTTGAATATCTAAATATATGATGTCCACTCAAAATTACTCGTGCTGTTGATGAGGAAAATGACTTAATGGTTGATGTTTTTCTGTTCTTCATTTGCTGCACCTTTGTCCCTCTATTCGGGTTTATCAGGAATAAGCACCTGGAGGTAAATAGAAGCAATTTGAAACAGACATGTCTCATTCAGTATCCATCCTAGTTTCTGTTTTACTCATAAATGATGTCCTGCACTGGTATCAACCATATACCAGTGTTGCTACATCATCAGTCACAGAAAGTTTGGAACACGATCTCTACCATACACATTAATATATTTCCCACGCAATAACATTCCCAATAATATTACAAATATAGTGTTTTTAACCTAACAGCTCCTCCATAGAATGAAAAGCAAATAATGTCAAGATATCAGACTTTAATTGCCGCCAAATTGAATTTGCAAGTTTCTTTTTATTTAGATTATTGAACTAAAGATTTAATTTTGTCTTACAACTACGGTTCAACCAAACTTCAGTTTAGAGGCAAAATCTGTGTGTGTGACATCAAGATAATAACAAAGGGAAGTTTCTTTAAACGTATATACACCTGACAGCAGGCACTGGATCAGTAGATATGAGTACCAATGGAAGAAATCAATCGTGACAACAGCAGCACAATGTTGAATCCCAAAACAACGTATGTTAGCTAGTCTGTACGTTTGCAATTGCATTAGCTTCTTTGTAAACAGAGTTCCTTCACTAATCTTGCAGCATGGCATCCGCAGATTAGCCAGTCAGACTTTGGTACTTTGCCCGCTTACTGTAGTACTTACATTTTAACCTTGGTGCCCTGAATAAATAAGAACATTTTAGGGATAAATAGCCCCGCCTACAAAATGACGAACTTCCAGGAATATCGTTCGCCTGTGTGGTTAGCGAATCTTAGTGGATTATTAGCATTTATCGGCGTAGGGGAAAGTGAAATTTCACGCAGGGGCTCGTAACTTTCCGGGTACCCAGGGGTATGGCTTCCTATTACCGGGTTCCAATGTTTGATACCCGGCGTAAACACTAGTTCAACATATTATTACAATAGTTTACATGTTTTGGTTTAAGTTTAGCTAATGTAAATACTCCTTTCATTCAACTGAAGGGCTATGCTGTTAATTTGCTATTGTAAAAGGAGGAGCGGATTGGTTTAACAAATTAATTGTATACATAGAAATAGGCTCAATTCATGACGATGGAGAAGTTTAGAATTTGGCTATGACTACGAGAATGAAGATTTTAACACTTGATTAGGATCGAAAGAGGAATAATGACTTTCTTTATGCCGGACTCAGTGCTAGATTAAGTTAGGCCTAGAAGAAAGCTACATTTATTAGTCCCTAGGCCCTATAGAGTATAGGCCTACTGTTAGTTGTACCTGTGTAAAGTATGACAAAAAAAGGTTTGTTTCTAGATTTGGTTTCCTAAACTTTTTGGATATAAGTGAGGTCTAGAGCCTGCATGTGATTAAATTGAGGTTGTTTTCCGGCCGAGATATTTAGAAGCGGAAAGTGATGAGCGGCGAGCTGAAGAGTATCTGAAACTGAAACCTTTCATGTCTGAGTTCTGTCACCACAAATAGCCTATAATGTTAGGCCCAGCATTACACACTGAGCAGGTTAAAGGGTGTATGTCGTAACAGTAACAAGTAACGTTACATTTACTTTTCAATTCGGCTAAGT
>KN882858.1:99492-132855 GCA_000934455.1 Apostichopus parvimensis
TATATATACTGGACTATTTGTGGTTTCCCGGGAGTAGTTTCCACAAATTATATTCTGACTGCAGTACACTTCACCATTTCATTACTAAAATTTGGCAGCCATCTTTAAAAATGGCCGCCACATAAGACATGTACCCATCATTTTCAAATCCTTTCATTCCATATATATAATTATCACATATAAAGTGATTTTCAGGTATATCAATACCTCTAATTATCTATTAGATTCAGTGCAGTCAATGATTTTGCACATAAAATGTAGATTTTGGCGGCCATTTTCTAAAAGGCCGCCATTGCTGATGTAGGCTCTTTTTGCGATGGCTCCACTTCCAGAAATATTCCTTAGTATGTCCACTACATGTGTGCCAAAGCTAATGCTTGTATGACAAAATGCCATATTTTTACAGGTATCTGCTTGACTATAGTGTGTAAAATGTCTCACATGCATTATTAGCCAATGGCATCCCTAAAGTAATATACTGTGTATTGTTTGATAAACTCTAATATGAACTATAATACAAATCAAGTCGTTTACGATATCAGACCCCGCAATTGTTTATACCTATGCGATCAGTGTTCTGGTACAACTATTGTGGAGATTGCAGTACAAAGTAAGTTTAATGTAATTTATGCTCAAGTGGAAAACTGCCAACGGCAAATTCAAAAGGACATAACGGCATATTTCGCTGTCCAGTCTGTCGGTTGGATATATATTGTGGGCATGGCAGGAAAATGCTATATAGCCTTATACTTATAGGGCTAACGTTACAGTACACTACAGTAAGTCACAGCTTATTGCATGCATACAATATTTCAGTTAACTGCAAAGGTATAGTGACTAGTATCACATATGTGCCACCTCACACCAAACAGCTGTTTCATCAGGGGATGATATGTCATACAATGAGACAAAATGGCCGCAATTCAAATTGACAACAGTATCACTTGATATATTTCAAAGTCATCTTGGTAAAAACCAAACGAGGTGTGTTATTAGTTTGGAATATACATCGTCTAATACATATAAATTTCTGGATTTATCCTGATCTTCCCCTTTCATGAGTGGTTGGGACTCAAAATACTAAATTCGCTGTTTCCTATTATGTTGACCATATTTACTTTGCTAGCTGGTGTGTCAGTGCTCATGTTATAAAACTGTGGAAATTAATTAGTATGTATGGATGCAGGGACGTAGCTAAGGTCTGATGATTGGGGGGGGGGGGGGGTAGTGGCTGAAAATCCAACTGGATGGGTTTTGAAGCCAGAAAATTCCGACTGCTGCCTTGTACCCCTCCCACCTCCCCCCCCCCCTGCTACTCATCAACGATATGGTCAGTCAGACACCCCATCTTTCGCGACTGCACTTTTGTTTCGAACATTTTTCGATACATTTGTACCACTGGCCCGCACTTCACAAACTTATTAATCACTCTGGTTAAGCAAGTAAGCAACTGAGTATAAGTTTTCTGCTTGAAGGATACTGTACATAGACGACTGACTACAAAAGCTATGTTCATGTAACAAAGGGGAAAGCTTTTTTTTCAACAAATTATATTCGACGACATACTGAATTACCAAAAAATACAGTGCTTTTTCCTAATATTTTTATATTTCCTTAATATTATTTCCTTTGGGGGGAGGGGGAGGCGGGGCTATTTATTACTCACATGAAAAAAAATTTCAATTGTTCACCTTGTTCCAACTGAGCATTTGGAATGAAGTGAACAGTTAAACATTTTGCAGAAAAATGTTGAGTTGACGAGATACGATAAGATGTCAATTAAACATTTTGCAGAAAATTTTTCAATTGCTCAGTAAGAATGAAGTGAACAATTAAATACTTTGCAACATGTCCAATTGACGAGATATGATATGTTGTCAATTAAACATTTTGCAGAAAAATGTCCAATTGACGAGATATGATAAGTTGTCAACATTTTGCAGAAAATTGTTCAATTGTTCAGTTAAAGCAACTGAGCAATCCAACATTTTTCTGATTTTTGATAAGATTTTATCTTGTTATCTAAACAATTTACTGAAAAATGTCAACTTATGGGTCAAAGTTTTTCTTATGTTGATGGCACTTTTAAGCTTCCGTAGAGTGTTTTAATTGCATACCATAGAGACAATATATATCCTGAACTTACTTGAAGCTAGCGAACAGGGTCAACCCGCCCAATAGCAAAATTAGTACATAAATAAACCGAATTGAAGCTGGTGAATGTTTTTAGAGTATTCAAAATCATACGAAGTCTTGTATGGTGGAGTATAAGGATCGTGAGATACAATTTCTCAAAAAGGCAAGGGAAACTTGGTAAATATGACTGATTAAAGGTCAATTTGACCGAAATTTTTAGATCATTCACAATCACAAGCATATGAATAGGCATAGGTAAATTTTCCAACTTTCGTCAGTTTTACCAAGATTTGGGGGGGGTGAGACACCCCCCCCCCCCTCTCTAGCGACGTCCCTGTATGGATGTACTGTAGTACTAAATGTTATCTGAATTTTATACATGGTATGTGGCTCTACCTGCAGTACTCAGATGTCACTCGAGGTGACAACATTAGTTCACACTTGGTATGTGGATCCTCCTTATGAAGTAAAACAACGTCTACAGGTGCACAGAGTGACTGTGCACACAGTAAATGTCCTCACGTACTGTTTTGTAAATGTGACAAGGAATCACTAAGCCGGGAGGCCCTCTGGATTACAGGATTGCACAATAAATCACGATAAAAACAAATATCTCAAGATCGTTGTAATTAGATACCTTGTAGCAGTACCACGAAAGCTTTCTTGTGCACTGTTAATTGTTTAAGAAGTTATGTTCTGCAGTATTTATGAGTTAACGAAAATGTTCAAGTACTAACTGCTAAGCAAATTGACTTATAACTTTCAACTCAATTTTCAATTATCTCAATCTTAATTTGTACCTTGAACAAGCATTGGAACCATAAGTCTTATAGGTTTTCTGTCTTTTCTGTTCACAGTTCCCATCACTAATGAAGAGCCACCAGCCCCAGATCAAGGGTGGAAGATTACAGCAATAATAGCAATAATTGTAGTGTGCATAATGTGCATAACATGCATAATGTACATTAGTTGTAGAAGGTATGGATTAATCACTCCATTCAAAGTTTGGTTTGCAATATATTTAGGGTCATGGTTACATTAGCCCATGAACATGCTAACGGATGATATTCTTGTAAAATTTCACTTTTTTTTCATTTCTATGGTAATAATGGTCTGAAATGAAGCTGTATTTTGCTTTGGGTTGCAATTTTTTGTCACTTTCAACAAACATGTAATATTTACATCTCAATACAGAGATTGTCAATTGGTCAATCTCTCAGGATTGATCAATTTAAATCACGTCCATTTAATCACAGAATGAGAATTTAATCAAAGACGTCACAATGCGCTTTACAATGAAAGAAAGACAGAGAGAAACAAACACATATAAACTTTAATACCTACAATTATGAAGCAAAAGCAACTCTGAAAAGATGTCTTTTCAATAGATCTTTTAAATAAGTAACAGATGCGGCCTTCTGAATGTTGATGGGCAAAGCGTTCCATTGGGGCCATGATGGTGAAGGTTCTTTGACCACTGGTTTTTGGTCCATGAAACGGGAACTTCGAGAAGATTGTGGGAACTGGATCTCAAAGACTTGGTTGGAGCATATTTGTGCATTAGTTCAGATAAAAAAGTTGGAGCCAGATCTGTTAGAGATTTGTAGGTAAGGAGAAGCTCTTTGAATCCAATATGTTGAGTGATTGGCAGCCAGTGAAGATTATGAAGTACTGGAGTGATGTGGTCACATTTCTTTGACAGGCTGACCAGACAGGCAGTGTAATTCTGAATGCATTGAAGCATAAGAAGATCTTTACATGAAAGACAGATGAGGATGCTGTTGCAATTGTTTCAATGAGAAGTAACAAAGGGTGGACGAGTTTCTCAGTGGTTTGCTTGTTTCAATATCTGCGTATGCTCCTGATTTTCATAATAGCAAACGAAGCACTGTGGCACATATTTAGACTTCATTGACATGTGTGAACCTAGAACAACTCCAAGATCAAGGGCAGTTAGAAACAACATTTACCCAAGCATCCCCTGCAGTAATGTAAGAGGTACGGTTTCCTTCTTCAAAACGGGATCGAAAATGCAAACTTCAGTTTTGTTATAATGAAGCATAGGTAGTTCTTAGTCATTAATATTTTAACATCCTGGATGCAGTGGTCAATCTTGTCAATGTGTAATTGACCTTTCTTATGGTTTGTTTGTGATAAACAGTTGGGTGTCTTCGACATAGGTGATATACTAGACATATCATGAACACAAAAAATATCTTCTCGGGGAGCTGTATAGCTGACAAACAAAATGGGGCCGCAATGGATCCTTTTGGGATTCCCCAGTCCATGACAAGTGGGTTGGAGGTGGCAGAGGTGTTAGCAATAGACTGTTCTCTCCCATTCAGGGATGCAAACCATTCAAGTACTTTCCCACTAATACCAAACTGACTATATTCAGGCGTTCTAATTAGCAGCGAGTAGTCAATTGTATCAAAGGCCGCTGTTCAATCCAGCAGCACTAAGATGACTTCACCGGCCGAGGTTGTCTAACGATCTGAGAATGTCATTACATACTCACAACAATGCTGTTTCCGTTGATGGTATTTATGGTAGGCAGATTGTGATATTGCAAAGAGGTTGTTAACAGCAGCTATTTGCCCGAGTAAGGCAGATTGAAGATAGTTTGGATGATAGTTCTTTAGTATCTCGGGGTCAAGGCTAGGTTTTTGGTTCCTTGCTTTTTGCAAAGCAAGGAACCTATGCATTCAACTTGGCATGTATGGGTGTGTGTGTGTGTGTGTGTATGTGATGCTTGGCTTGTGTACACGATATCTCAATAAGGAAATGATGTATCATGATCAAACTTGGTGGGTGGATAGCCCATAGTAAGAGGAAGATCCCTATTGTTTTTGGTGCCCGCAAAGGTCAGTTAGATGCCAAAAACCCTTATATTAAAAACAGCAATAACTCCCATTGACAGGGTCCGACATGGTTGATATTTTGGGAGTAGTTTTGAATGGGGTAAGGGATCGTTTCCAAACGGTCATGTGATGGAAGGTCAATTAGGAGTCAAAAACTAGTATTTTTGCGATAACTTTAGAACAAAATGTCCGTCAAGGTTGGTAGTTACGCTATAGTAATCCATTAGTCGACCCGCATCTAGGTGACCTTTGACCTCAGTTTGACCTCCGGTGACCTATATCAGTTTCTTTGGTTATTTGAATTTTGGTGGCCATAATCGGATCTCAAAGGTACCTTCCAATCAAAATTGTCCTTGGTTGACCCCTGTGCGACCTTCGTGTGCGAAGTTATCAGAGGTCAAGTTTTTTTTTAATAAGTACAGTTAGGATGGTTGTACAGACTTGTTATGTTGCTTTTTTGAATCAGAGTGTCAAACTACATCTGACCGTGAGGTCAAAGGTCAAATTTGGAAAAATATGCTCATTTTGGGAGATATGGGGCAAAGAAAAAAAGTTTGTCAATAATTTGATATAAGAAAGAGCCCTGTGTGCTATATAGAGGAAACCAATTTCCGCTTCAATCAGACACCAGGTTCTCAAGTTAAGAGGGGCCAAATGTTGGGTTTGATAGCTTTTCAGCAATAACATTGTGTGAGTACATTGGAGCAAATAACAATTTTAGGACAGAGTGCACATCATCAAAGGGAATATTTTTAATAAAAACCATCAGGTCATTCAAGGTTGATTATGTGCATAAAACTGCCAACTTATGCTAATTTTTGCCACAACTTCTAGTCACGAAGTCTGACATGGCTGATATATTGTGACATGTTGTGAATGAAGTAGGGGCACATTTTCCAAAATAGCCATGATGTGATCCAAGGTCACCAATTATTGGTCAAAATGTGTTTTTTCTGTGCAATAACTTGTGAAACTACCATTGACAGGGGCTGACATGATTGATATTTGTGGACTAGTTGTGAATTGGGTAAGGGATCGCTTCCAAACATAACAGTCCTGTGATCCAAAGTCAACAATGGTCAATTAATGGTCAAAACTATTATTTTTGCAATAACTTAAGAACCAAATGTCCATCAAGGTTGGGAGTTACGCTATTGCAATCCAACAGTCGACCTGCATTTGGGTGACCTTTGACCTCAGGTTGACCTCCAGTGACCTCAATAGTTTCTTTCAAGTCGATTCTTTGAATTTTCGTGGGCATATTCCGATCTAAATTGTCCATAAGTTGACTCCTCTGCAACCTTTGTGTGCTAAGTTATTAGAGATCAAGGTTTTGTTTGGTTTTGTTAAAATTCTTAACAAGTACAGTTCGGATGATTCTGTGAGTTCTGTAAAAAGAGCCAACTCGTACCTACTGTATATCAGACACCTGGTCCTCAACAGGTTCTCAAAAGGACCAACGGTGGATTTGTGATATTTTTGGCAATAATATTGTCTGTATACATCGGACCACATAACAACTTCAGGACTGTGCTGCTCCCCTTGTAAATATTCCTTACAAGCAAGGAACCATAGTGCCCTTGGGTTCTTGTTTAAGCAATGGCGTTACCCTGGCTTCTTCAGTTTCTTCAATTAGCTTTAATGCAGGCCTACAGGAAAGCTTTTATATTTTGAAAAAGAATTTAGCCTGCACACTTTTCCATTAAGTCTTGTTCAGGCAGTAAACATATGTTGGACTGACAGAAAACTATTTTAAAACAAGATTTAATGGACAACAAGGCTAGTAGTTTTAGAAACGAAAATCATAGGAATGCTACAACTCTTAGTCAATATATTTGGACATTAATTGAAAGTAATTGTACCATACTCCCTGATATGGAGAATCCTTACATACAGTAAACCATACTCTACATCAAGTAAAAGGTGCAGTCTTTGTCTTACTACAAACACTTAATTATCCACAAACCTCAAATGTCTACCTTGAAAAATAGAAATAAACTTGCTAGTAGTTGTACTCACAGGAAAAACACTATAGATGTAAGACACACCTATTAAGAAACTTGAGATAAACTGTACTCATTAATATTTTATTTATCTGTACTTTACATTTTGAATTTTATAGTTTTAGCCTCCATGGGCAGTATGTGAATCTTGTAACATTGCATAATTGTGTATTCAACTGTTTAAAGTGCGTTTTAGCCAACAGGTAGCGTCACATACGTATTGCTTCATTTTTCACTCGCTCAATTTACTTCCAGCATTTTCACGTGACACTGTGTGAATTTGTGTTATGGTATGATAGTCTGATCACTGTATATTTTGAGACTGAGAAGTGTGTGTATATATATATACATAATTGAAATTGTAGTGAGTTGGAAAATCCAGAACAGTGAAAAAACTTCCAGCCTCCACTGGGATTCGAACCCGGGCCTTCCGCTTTATATGCGGACACCCTTACCACTAGGCTATTGACGCTGATTGTATGTCCAGAGGTTCGAAACCGGTAAGGAAAGTCGTAATTCCACTGTAGGTGTATATGTGGAGGCTGGAAGTTTATTCACTGTTCTGGATTTCCAACTAATAACAGTTTCAGATGTCACACCGTTTGTAGAGACCTGGGGGAGGGGGAAGTGATTAAGTTAGGCAAACATTAATCTTGACTGAGACATTTATTTCTTCTCTGTTGTGGCATGTATTTGTGGAGCCTGCCTTGATATTCAACACGAACAAAACAGCTGAAAGAGACCATACAAAACACTAATAATTCATACTTTTGGTTTAAACTTAAAGGGTGTGAAGACTCGCGCAAAAAGAAACGTCTAATGCCGGTAATTTGACCTAGTTTCGAATGAGGTGTAACAGAAGTGTTAGACACCACCATCGATCCCAGAAAATACACACACAGCTTGCTACCGTCTGTAATTAGACACTAGTGTTCAGTCAGTACATACAGCTGCGGTCAATACCCACAACACAGTGTACAAACGAAACAGCGATGGACATCTCAGGTCCAGCTAAAGGTAACAATTAAGGTATCACGTTTCATTACTGTCTGCATTTTGTAGCGACACGAACAAAACGTCACTTGCAAGCAACAGAAAGTTAACTTTCAGATGGCCGCACGCGGTTTGGGGCGAGTCTTCAGTGCCTTTAAATAATGAAGGATATTTACAATGAAATGGAGCTACATATAATGGCAACAGTGAATGAGGTTATAAAGGCTACAGGTTACGGATTAATTTTAAATACTGCAACCATACTGTTTATTAGATAATATGGTAATAGTGATGTCATTACTCAGGGTATGCTTAAGTCAACAATACCTATCTACATAAACGTAGGAGCCCAATTTGATTTGGGCGGGGGGGGGGGGGGGCTGTAACGACTCTTCCGAAAAATATAAATTTTCAACACGTAAATGGACATATCATATAAGCATGCATCAGTAATTACATCGCATGCCATCATGTACCGTACAGTCCGTGAAATTTTCGCAGTATATTATTTGTTCAACATGCCAAAAATTTACCTACTGGGAGAGGGGGGGGGAGAAATGAGCTGAGTGGGTGGGCAGTGAAGGTGATTATGCCTCATTGTTCTTAGTTGAAACATTGGGGCACTGATATAGGGGCTAACAATGAAAATCATAGGTCTACATCAATCATTAATTTGCCTTCTCACCTTCTTCTACGCATGCATTTTGCAGCATTTGAATTAACACTTTTATTACAGGTTCCGTTCCACAAAAGGTAGACATGACCACTCATGTTACAAAATATTCATATGTAAACAAACTTGTTATCAAAGTTAAGTGGAAAGTTTGCAGATATAATATTATTTTTTATTGAAATGTGATGTTTATACACTTTTTCATGCAAACATCATTTGCGTCAATTTAAGATCATTAAGTTTGATAAAAAATGACTGTAAATATCAAGCCCATGTTAGAAATTGCAACCAGATAATTTTAAACTTTCTTCAGGTTTGATTAGTTCAATACTTGTATTTGACAAATATATGAACAAAAATTATACAAATAGGAATGAATTAATACTTATAATGCAAATCATAATCCCTCAGGCCTATAAAATACATGCACCAATGATAAAAAGGTTGGTATTTATTAGTAGTTATACCAATTAAAAATTAAAAATTGTCATGTGACAAAACACATATATTTCTAATATTTTGAGAAATATAGAAATGGGAATGAGTTAATACTTGTAATACAAATTATATTCCCACAGGCCTATAACATCCATGCACATATGAACAAAAAACATATTTAATGAATTATATACCATAAAATTATGTCATGCTGTTTTTTCTGTAACAGCCGTGACCTGCATTGAACGATACCCTTGCCTTTGGCACATCTTTTTATTTTGCTTACTTTATGCAAGAACGTTATAAAATAGTGCATGTTAGTAACGCATTGGCTAACCCCTCACCCAAAGAACCCTTAATAGTTAGGAAATGTCATCCCTAGCTATGCACTGTATTGGAGAGCTACTTACCACTTGACAACTCCAATTCCAGAGACCAAACTACCTGTAACTACAGAACCATACACTGTACCTGTAGTAATATGTGCAGTGTAAATTATAATGTATTACTACAGTAGTGTAGTGTGCTGCATGGCTAGATCATACATGTAAGTTAGTTGGTTTGTTTTATGTTTATACACTTCTGATTTCATGAAGTCTGTCTCACTTTTATCAATGATGTAACATGTGTACCTCTTTATAGATATATGGTACATGAGCTTCTCAACTTTACATACACATATCATGTAATAAGCCTTTGGGCATGGCGTTACCATCACGCTGTTAACACACCTTTACTTGATTATAACATATTTATCAGTAATCAAGATTTTTCATTCCTTGCCTGAGGTGAAAGGAATCTGTGGGTGTGTGTGTATCTATGGGGGACACCAGCTTGTAAACTCGGTAGCTCAAAGTTCATCATGGATTAACTTGGTACGTGGATCTGTCTTAATGAGTACTAGAACCCTAACCTATTGCAGTGAAGGTCAAAGGTCATTTGAGATCAACTTAAGGCAAAGTCTGTAAACTAACCAATCGTAACCTTATTTCTTGTTTTTCAAACACTCCCCCATAGGGACCAGGCCCTATGACAAAAACACTTGCTTAAAGACAAGCCCATTACCTCAATAGCATATAAGACATGTCACGAACCATTCCGAGCAGGGATCACGTTGGAGTGTGAGGCAGTTTGTGTGACGTCAACGCATGCATGCATTTGTGATACGTGCATGCACTTGTAAACAATTCTGAATAAAGTGTATATGGAACATGATTGTTACATTGTAACTGCAATGTTAAGATCATTTGGTTGTACATCTATTTTGATTAAAAAAGGGCTATTATTGTCTTTTCTGGTGCAAATTTTCCAGAAAGACTTATGAATTTAAAAATGTACAGCAAGGATAATTTTTCTTTCTTCTTCTTTCACGATAACTTGGCAATGCAGGAAAAGAAATTTGAAAAATGGACGACCATCGGTTCCAAACAAAGGTTCGGTTCCAACCGTCTCGGTTCCAATCGGTTCCAACCAACGACTTTCCTTGATGTCCGAAGAGGAATAGGTTTGGTTTGCTTATATATATCATAAACTACAGGTGTTACTATCAGGTTCCAATATCAGATATAGACGTTGATGTCTAGGTTGTCAAGGCTGATGGATACCATTCTTTACTCTATTACGGTACATTAAATTAGATGATGTGAATGACACTTGCAAAGCTAGTTGAAGTAAGTCACGGTCCATTAAACCAAGACTAGTTGATTTCTTTTCAAAACAGACATTTCTTATAAACCACCTATTTGCTTTAGGTATTTTGCAGGAAGAAATTTAACAAATGTTTCAACTCACATATTTGTAGAAGATCAATCTTGGACATAATAATAAGATAATTCTCAGCACTTATTTTTACGACGTTTAAGCGACCACAAATGTGGGAGAAACCCACAAAGGCTTATGGATTACAACTTACACAGCTTCCAATTCAACATTTTACTCAAATTTGGAATCTTTTGAATTATCTTTGCTGTTTTTGGTTTGATTATTTGCATCCATCAGTAGAACCTAGGCAGTCAAGTTGGCATATGCAGTGTATGTACATATGTTACACCCTTCTAGCTTGTAACAGGGTATCTTGTTTGTTTGTTTTTTCATTTATTTATGTATTTTGGACATAAATATTTGCAATATGAAGTTTTAGCCTTACGAATCTTCCTACACCTCTTGCGATGCTGGTGCAAACTTTTGTAATATTGTCATTCCATGAAAGTTTGCTATCAATATTAATGCCTAGAAATTTAGTAGAACTTTGATACTTGCTTAATTATTTTACAATCCATTAATATATCATTATACCAATTAAGTGCCATTAAATTCTATATGGTTACATTTGTCTGCATTAAATGATAACTTACTAGCCGCAGACCAGTAAGAACATTTATTCAAGTAGAACAGTATTATGTATTATATGTACGTTGTCAAAAATATAGGTATCATCCGCAAACAAAATAGTAGCACAAATTTTTGCCACTAAGTAAATATCAGTGATATATATAATTAATAGAAGTGGTCCTAATATTGAGCCCTGTGAAACACCACAACGGTTTTCAGCGTGTTCAGATTTGGAGTTTTTATATGATGTATATTGATATATATTGGATATATAGCTGCTTAACCAGCCAAGGGTCGTTCCCCTTACACCATAAAAAGAAAATTTACTTTGCAAATGGTATGGTCAATAGTATCAAATGCTTTGGAGAGATCAATAAACACTCCAATACATATTATGTTATAATCATATCTAGTAAATAGTTTTTCAACAGCATTTGCCAAAGCCAGCTGCCCAGAATACGGTTCGAAAATTAAAAATGCAACTGTAGATAAATCTTTCAATAATTTTTGAAGAAACATGATAACAAAGAAATAGGACGGTAATTTTCATATACATTTGAGTCCCTTTTTTGAACTTGGTATAACCTTTGTAATTTTTAGTTTATCTGGCAATGTACCAGAAGTAAAAAATAAATAACAAATATAAGTCAATGGTTTAGCAATAAAATAAATACCATTTCTTATTATATCTGGTTTGAAATTGTCATATCCTGCTGCTCTTTTTGGTTTCAGAGTGGACATAGCAACTTTTAAAGTTCTTCCTTACTGATTAAATAATGAATATAGATTGACTGTTTCTGTTGTTAATATGAATAAGATGTTCTGTACTACCTTTATCTTTCATATTTTTTGCAAGTGAATGACCAAGGTTTACAAAAAATGTCATTCTCATTTGTTGATTTCTTGATCACTATGTTTAAAAGCAGTAGGATATGTAGTTTTTTCAGGTTGGTGTTTAGAACTTCATTAATAGTATTCCAAGTTGCATTTATGTTATTTCTAATATTTTGGTATCAAATTAAAGCTTATAGTGTATATTTATTGTATTATAAAAAACATTTTTTCATATGAAAAATTGTGTATGAAGGTGGGTATATCTTGTCTGCTAAATTTCCGGAAAAAGGGGAAATTGCGTTATGGTTATTTAAAAATGGAATATGTTTAGTTTTATTGGATTTGCTACTTTTACATTGAAATATAAGTAATTATCTCTACTGAAATAAAAAAAAAAGGTGTAAGTTCTATCTTGTTTGAAAGGACAAAAACACGCACAGAATACAGACAGGTTAATGAGCATGGTGAACACAAAGAGATATAGATGTAAGGGGATTAGTAGACAAGGGATGGAGAGAAGAAAGCAACCAACAGGGGAAGAGGAGAGGTAGGAGATAAACAGTGGAGGAACAAAGAGGATTAAGGGAAGGGTGTAGGAAATAAACTGGAGAAGGACAAAGACAGAAAGGTGTGGAGAAAAATGACTAACTTTTCTTCTTTCCCCTCCCCTTGTTCCCCCCATCACACCTCTTCACATAGCTCTCTTCCACCCTGTCTTCTCTACTTTAAGTTTTTCCCACTGGTGCTTCTTTTGTTGGCTGTTTTGGTCAGTGATTTATCTTAAGCTTTGTTTGCTGGAGAGTATAAATTGATGCAGGGAAGCATTTATCCCCCGTAGGACCTCGCAAGGTCGAGCAGGGGTTAAACTCCTTTGTGTATTCTCCACAGAGTTACTCCAGCTTCCTCTTCGTGCAACACTTGCTTTACATTTTCCTCTTATACTCTACTTTACTTCATTACTTTGCATTTTACTTTATTACACAGTACTGTATTGTTATCCACATATGTGGAAAAAATATTTTGTGAATGCAATAATAATATTTTGTAAATCTTGTGAAAACTACAATAATAATATTTTGTGAAATCTTACTCTACTTGTGTTGTGTTTATTTATGCATCCCCTGTTATAATGCCATGGCAAGCGAAATAAATGTTATAATTAAGAACATCATTTCTGCTTTGTTCGTCCTTTGTATTGCGTGGTTTCCCGAGGTTTGCTGGGTGGTGGTATTTCTTTTGTTGAATTCGTCTGGATGTCCTCTTTGAACTAGTTGCCCAGAATCTTTTAATCAAACACTCATGCATATTTCTGTTCTCCCCTCGTATACCTCCCTCCATCTTCTTCCGTTAGATGAACAATAATGTTGATAACGTAATAAAATAACGAGCAAATGATATCAATTTCATTCTTAGGCAGACTATGCATCTTCATCTTGTCCGGCCATGGCTTATACAAATACATGATTTACCACTAGGACCACCTATAGTTGTGATTGCACATGATAATCAAATGCAGGCGTACTTCACTCGTAATGGAGTCCGTACTCGGGTACACTTTTAAGCACTCGTTCTCAGTACTTTGTACTCGCACTCAGAAAATCCAAATTGCATGTATATTCATAACTAGGGCAATTATGGTATCATGTAAAGAAGGACAAATTAATTAAATCACAGTAGCAAAGGCTAAATCTTCATCATATAAAAAAATTGTTGCTTACTCTTACGTAACTCTATCATTATACTTTTTTGGTCAAATTCATATTGCACGTGTTATCATTTTAATAAATACTGTATTATAATTAAAAAAAATTATGCCCCCTGATATGGCCACTTGGTGAGGTATTTGAAACCATGCAGGACTATGGTCGAGTGGATAAAGGCGGTGGCATTAGAACCAATGAAACAACATCCGGGAGGTCGTCGGTTAGATCCCTGGCCGGCCAAAGTAATGTCATCAGGCAAAACAGAGGTACAGGGGCGTAGCGAAGGGGTTTTTGTTGGGGAGGGGGTGTGGAGAATTTGATTTGCCGACGGATCTGGAAGTGGTGACTGAAATGGGGGAGGGGTCTAAGGGGAGGGGCGTCCCCCTTTTTTTAGTTTTGAACGACCTTAGATGCAGTCTGGTGCATATTTTAAGTCAAATTTGATTTGCCGACGGATCTGGAAGTGGTGACTGAAATGGGGGAGGGGTCTAAGGGGAGTGGGTGTCCCCCTCCCCTTTGGAATTTTTTTAGTTTTGAAACGTCCTTAGATGCAATCTGGTGCATATTTTAAGTCAAATTTGGCACGGAAGAAGCTCCCGTTCTCCTTTTCTTTATTCAGCTTTCCTTCTTTCTTCCCCTTTCGCTCTCTTCACCTTTTCTCCTTTTGCCGACAGACCCAAAATTTGCCGACAGCGACCAAATTATTGGGGGGTGTGACACCCCCCCCCACACTCCCCGCTCGCTACGCCCCTGCAGAGGTACGACATTCATTTCCGGTTGTCGCTTCCAGGCGGGGTCTATCAGTACGCTATACGCATTGGCCATTATTCCGAAAGCCAAGAAGTGACCTTAAGAGAGTTGCTTTCAGCAGAGCCTACTTAGCAATCTTCCGGAAAACGATAATGAGTAAAGTTAGTCATTATTAAAAATTTAAGCATATGTAAATCTCAATAAGTGTATCTGTCGTGGATTTTGCAGTGAGCTTTGCTTGTTTCGTTTGAGATCTTTGACATTAAGCCTCAGAGGAGTTTGTATTGCTGATTGATATAAATATCTCCAATCTCATATTCTTTTAGCCTCAGAAGAAGATCCTGCTAGGATCGAAACGTCAGGCCAACTTACTTGTACACGTTCTCCTACACAGGCTCACTAGTGGATAAGCAGTTTGCTAACAGTTTTATTTTATTTTGAATTAATAGAGGAATAAATATTATGTCTACCCTAAACTTATTATTTTCTTGCACCGTTATTATCAAAGTGCGTTTCGCACTGCACCACCATACTCACATTTATATTCCTTGGGAGATCCGATACATAACGGAACAGTAAGATGGGTCTTTAATCTACAACAGGAGAAGTCCACAGTTTTCTCATCTGAAACGATATTCCAAATCGTAAACACAAATCCGAAATGAGCTAAATCTGTCAATTTGATAGCCACCCGACTTGCAGTGTAAATTGCAAGCCGTTCGGATTTCCTACATGTTTCTTCTGAACGTCGTACAAATAACAACCTTCCAATCTCATATTTGTTAAGGATGAATTCACTCCCAATGACCTGTAGGTCAACTACAGTGCACTAAAACTTAACCAAGTCACTGACAGGTGTGAAATAAACTCCATATCAACGAACTGTTGTCCTGCGTGGTCATTGACAAGTGAGTGTTTCCTTTCATCCGTGAAGTTAATGCAATCATGCAGATAAGAAAAAGAAATTAAAGATGCAGTTTGGATTGGGTCATCATAACTTTGTCTAACTCAGGCTAGCCATACCATGTATATTTTTTACGCATTAGGCTATAGTGATACACACTCTTGCTATAAGTAAGAGATCTATTGGCACAATCATCATACAATGGGCTCTCTCCAGTGCCGGATTTACGTCGGGGACCGCCCGGGCCCCCACATTTAGGGGCTCCCACATTTGGGTGTCCAAAAAAATGGAGGCATAAGATGCCTTTCCGTCCGTCGATGGTCAACATGTAACATACGGACCTCCACACTGAACAAAAGTTGTCTTTCCATAAATACATGGGGCCTATAATGATACATGGTCTTTATTCTACGGCATTTGCGTAACTTGTAACACACGTGACACCACAAACCCCATAAATTCAGTGTTTACAAATGTAAATTCTGTCGGTTTTGCACAAAACAAATTGGCATCCCTAGGCCTATGCATATTTGGATGACGTTTAGCTATCAACCACCGATCATGTGATTCCTATACGGAAAACGGAATATTGATGATTCCTGGAGTGGAATTAGAAAAAACAACGTAAAAACAAAAACAAAAGCAACATTTACATATTAATTGTGACAAAAGTCAATTTCCAGAACATGAGATTTCAAAATTGAAAATGTTTAGATGCAACTTTCAAGGCCTGGGAAGTGACATTTCCAGCGATCTGTGAAGCATTTTCCGCCAAAATTTTCAGCACGCTACGCGCCAACCTATGGTGGTGCTCGGCTTACATAGTGGGCCTAATCGTGGAAGGGCCCCAATCTTTTCTGGCCCCGGGCCCCCTACAAGCTAAATCCGGCCCTGGCTCTCTTAATTAGCGAATTAACTATTTAATCCTATACATTGAATATGTGTGACCGTTTTCCATAGGGAGGAGAGGGCGCTTACTTACAGGGGGGTTACTTACAGTTTCGAAATCACTGCCGTCTTAGCCTATGTGTAATATATTTACTAGAAATGTTATCAGAATGCTTAAGTTTTATATATATTTTTCCACAACTTGTAAACACAAAAATGGTCTTTATATGGAACCCTAAATGGACCTCAAGTGACGATGCTACTGTAACGGTGCATTTTATTGTCTAGGGTAGTACGGCACCAATTTACAGTAACAACGCCTTAAGCAGTAGTAGCTTCGCCTGTTTAGCCTATAAGCACCTCCTGTTTGAGGAAGTATCGACTCCAACTTGGAGTAGAAGCACTTTCCGTTTAGGGTTGTTGCGCCACTAATTTATACAGTAGCACTGTCCCTTGAAGTAGCAGTAGCGTGGCCTGTTTTAGAGTTCCTCTATAAAGGAATTCTGACCTGTTTAGAGTATAGAAGCGACACCTTTTTACAGTAGCATCATCGTCACTTGGGAGTAGTAGCACCTCCTGTATATGGTTGTAGCACCTCCTGCTTAGGTAGCAACACCGCATATGATCCTTTTGGCGTTCCATATTACCTACTGGAGCAAGACTTTATATTAATTATATTATTCGATACAAAAATACGGCTGATTCGGTGAGGGTAGCAGGTAGCATACGCCCATGAAAAGCCCAATTGACTTACACACTAAATCACAAAAGTAATGTGGTCTCTAAGTCTAGATAGAAGTTTTCACTAGCTAAAGGCTACCCATCAACGGATAGCTGACAAGTTGGCCTTTCCTGGCACCATCATCTTTTCGTACCATGATCGCACAGATTTTTTGCTATCCGAGCCGGAAGTTTTCGTCACTTGTAAACAAACCTCTTCACTCAGTAGTAAACAATTTTCGTACGCTGCTCCTGGGAGGCCTAAAGAGGTCTAAATTTGTCTCAATTGACCCAATTTTCTCACCACATGTTCTTCCATTCATGTTCTTCAACATGCAAGCCACAACAAACTAGATTATGATTGATAACAGGTCAAAAAAAGATGTTCTCCTGTTGCTTTTTGGCACTTTTCCTGAAACAGGAGAACAATCGAGCGGATGGATATAGACTCTAGTAATAGGAGTATGCCACCAGCAGCGTCAACTGCAGTAATTTTGGCGTTCAAAACACTGGTTCAAAAGAACCGCACCCCCATATTTCGTGGTGCGCATGCGTTAATAGCGGGAATTTAGAAATGCCAAATCTTACAGCTATGCTCGTATATTGAGAATTTAGAGAGCATTTGAGAGGACTGTAAATCCACCTACATATTTTCTTCAAGATTAAAATAAGAAACGTTATCATGGCCACAAACTTCTCTGGCATGGCTGGGTTTTCTCCGAGTCCAAGAAAACGAACAAGGGGACAAGTACAGGTAAGGCATCATCGCGGGAACCTAGGCCTAAGCCTAGCAAACAAAACAAAAACATCTGTAGTGCTAACTTATTTCTTGCCTTCAAGTTCTAACAGTCTAAGTTACTCAAGGCTTTGGCTAGTCTAAGTTCTAACTCTTAGTCTACTCAGTCTAATTGCAAGACCTATGTATGCCTATGTCCATGACTCACCAATTTTTGCTAGGCCTAGGCGGGTTACTGTTATCTTCCATAGAAAAACGGTAGATTCCGCCATAGTAAAATGTGTGACATAACAATATATAAAGGCCGTGGCTATTCTTATGACTAGGGCCTAGTCGTAACAATTATCTATAAACTATTCTTACGACATCGGCGAATTCATGCGCAGTAAAGTAAATAAAGCCATTGTGGGTGTAGTAGGGGTAACCCTAAAACCTAACCCTAACCGAAATTATTGTTACTCATGGTCGTAAAAATAGTACTCCTGGTTGTAAAAATAGCAACTGCGTAATCGGAAATTATTCTTACGACTCGTCGTAAGAATAGCCACTTTGATATAAACTACCGTTTTGTTGGATAGGCCTAGACCTGTGTTATGTATTGTATTATGCTTAGGCCTACAGCATACGCCTACAACAAGCCAAGTAGTACTAGTACAGTATGTGATGGAATAAACATACACTCTGAAAAGGAATTTAAGGTTGATCGAGAAAGGAAGGCTCGCATTGTTTTGTTTTTTCTTAGTAGCAGCAGTCACTCCTACAACAGTTAATCCTAAACATTCTTTATGCATGAATATTTATAATGGTATAGGCCTACTACTACTACTAGGCTAAAGCCGGTTCCTTTTACTGGCCTATTCTTATGAACCAATAACGGAAGAAAGCCTGTAGTGTAGGCTAGACATAGGCCTATAAGTAAAATTTGCTTGAATGATATATCATTCAAGCAAATCTTTCTTGCTTTCACTGTTTATAGGCCTACACCCAGAATTTACACGTCAGGCCTAGGCCTTAGCTTTAATTAGGAGTGACTTGCTACACCCTCATCAAAGATCTGATAGAAAACTTGCCAACTTACTGGGACAATTCCATGAAAGTTCAACATATCAGAGTTATTGTGAAAAGTTATAATTCCAAAACAAGGTAAACCTAAAAAATTTACTTCATGCCATAAGAAAATGTGTTTCCCTCTTCAACAAAGGCATAATTTTTGTGATGGGCACTAGTAAGATCCCCAGGCTAGGCACATGCCTAATATATCCAGAATTAACACTCATAGGCCAAGCTATCCTAGGTCATTATGGAAGCTTGTGTGGGCTGTAGGCCTGTGTAGCCCCAACATACCTGCATGAGTGGTTGTTTCCTAACTTTTGGGAAGGCCCATTGTACATAGTATATTTATCTGCACTGATAAATGTACTAGTTGGAAATTGAAAGCCAATTTGTATACAATCACTCCTTTGAATGCAATTTCCATCTACACAAAATTTTACAATAAAATGACACCAAGTGATTTCTTCAATCAAGGTCTCTCATTTTGAGTTGGTCCATATGGAATGTTCATTACAGTTTTACATAATTACAGTTACACTACATGGTGATGTATAGTCGTACACTAATGGAAGTAACCAAACGTGTTTGTCCTTGGATGATCAGCGGCATCAGCATGTTTTTTTAATTGAAATGGATTGGTTAGGCCACATGCAAAGCTTTCTAAGTGTACAGTTTTTTGAGGACACTAGAGTGGTAGGATGTGTAGACTTTTAACAAAGTAGTGTTGGTGTACATACCTGAATATCAAGTAACTTAGTTTGTCTTCAGGAGACAAGTACTTTCTAAGAAAAGTCACTGAGTAAAGAATCTGGGCAAGAAAACCAGATGTGAAAGCATGTTGCTAACTGACCATGAACAGTAGTTCCCGTAACTACACACAAGCTGTGGGGTTATTGTTAGTTAAGTGTGCTCCCAAGCCACGTGTTTTTGTCACACTAGTAACGTTAAAATATACACAAGTTCGGTAGTTGATTCCCTCGGAGAAATGTGAGTTTAGTCCTTTCTGTGTCACTTCTAAATCTACTAAAGTCGCCGCACTTTCGATGTAACGATGACAGATCCAACAGTTATAAACTTGAATATCATTATGTACAATATGTACCATTTTGTGACTTCAGATATTATTATCCAGATTGCAATAAATGTTGCCCTGCAGACTTTGACCTCTATTTTCCAATTCACAGGTTATATTTGGACCTATGTTCTCTGGTAAAACGTGAGTATAATTCTTCCAGTTTGATCATTTTACAAATTACCTTTCGCATGAAGCAGTAGTATAGTAGCAGTAGTATAGTAGCAGTAGTATAGTAGCAGTAATATAGTAGTATAGTCCTCTAAATGGCTTTACATGAAAGGAGATACAATTTGTGTCAATCACAAGTCATTTTCTTCTCCTTTGACCTCAAATATGCTCTCTGTCTATTAGTTTATTTAAAACTTACGAGAATTTAATGTCTGCTATCTACTATACTGTACAAAGTAGTTACAATCACAATGCTTTAAATATGTGTGATTAATTGGGCTGCCTCTACTGTAGACATATCTTCTCAGTCCCCGTTGACAGAGAGGTGGGGGGAGGGGGGGGGGAGGAGATTGGGAGCAAAAAGACACTCCTTTGAGGACACATCACAGTTTATGTTTGATGGTCAGAGCCTGGGCATGAAAGCCCAACTGATTCACTATACTAATACACTCTAAGCCGGGTTTGGTACCCTGGCATTGGGACGTATCCATTGCATACTGTACAGTATCACTCTTTCATGGAGAATATAATCATAATCTGTAGAGAGACTTACAACTTTGCAACTTACATATTCCTTTCAATTTTCAGAACTGAATTAGTAAGAAGGATAAAGAGGTATGAAATAGCAAATTACAGATGTCTCCTCATCAAATATGCAAATGATGTCAGGTACGACCAAGCAGCCGTGGCGACTCACGACAGGTGAGTTATATTTATAGAATTTGGTAAATGGAGGCTTCAGTGCAAATGTTGAGTTTTAAGAGCCTACTTGGCTAAGATGGTTAGGAGCCAAGTAATCTCAGAATTTGTTGACGTTCACTGCATCTCTAGTGCGAAACCCGTCATTTCATTGACCAGATCCAATTTGCGACATTGTTGGTGTCACTGTTACGCACCGAATCAGCTACTGTACAATGTTTGACGCCAATGCCTTTAAAAAGAGTAGACATTTTCAAAATGGCATCTGTACCAAGATGTGTGAGAAGTGCTGAAACCCATTTGCTATATTATATTCCTTTCTTATATAAGGTACCACATGTAAAAATATATTACACAGGCGGAACCCATTACATAATACATATGATGTTAGCCCAGGACACAGTACCTTCCCTGTCATTCTGCATTTTGTGCTAGTGAGCAAAGAAGTGCCATAACTTCCTTATAGTGTGAGGTAAGATTTAAAGAGAGTGTGGTTGGCTAATACCATTGTCACACTTCATTCATTTCTTTGAAATACATTCTTTGAAGCGAGATATTTGCTATCACTTTTATTGATGCATCTCTTTGCTCAGACAAACATGCAACGCTGCTTCAGCAATGAGGTTACAAGACTTAGCAGAGAGAGCGAGGGGCAACGAAGTAATTGGCATCGATGAGGGACAATTCGTAAGTGGGAGGGACTTACATATTAAACATTTGTAACCTAGCAACCAGAAGTTAAGTCTTCTACTTCAGCAGGGGTGTCATCAGAAACCCATGATAATTTGTGACAAAACTGAATCGTATGATAATTGCTAACAAGATTTATAAATTGGTGCTTGGGTAACATCAGAGTTTTTTTTACTCAATCGCTCAGAAATATTGTCAAAATAACCCTTGTTTCAACATTAAAGATAACTTTTGTTTTTCAAATGAGATTGGAACAAATGATCATTACTGAGAAACTGCAATATTTCCCTTTTCAACATGTGTCAGCTTCCTGGTTACCTTTCCCTTATACTTTTTAATATATACATCACATTCCTTCTTGTTTAATCATATTCTTAAGAATTAAGTACTGGTTCAATCCACAGAGAATGGGGTGTCGTCTTTGGTCATAGGCATGGTGCAACAGCTACTTGTTCTGATTAGCACTTCCAGCAAAAGAATCGTTAAAGAAGGATTGAATCCATACGTATGTCTGGAAATCTCGGATGGTTAAAAGAAAACGACTTTAATAACTATTTGGGTCATTTGTCCAAATCCTATAAATTTCTTTGTTTTCAGCCCTTTTGTTTACAATTCCCTACTCAGTTTTCCAGTGCATATTTATCCGAGATAGCAAGAGTGTAATTAGTAAATAAGTTTTTGTGCATTTCTTGCATCTGATTTCCAGTTTCCTGATTGTGTTGACTTTGCGGAGGAGTACGCCAACAAAGGCAAGATTGTGATTGTAGCTGCACTGGACGGTACATTCCAAAGAGTTGTGAGTCGTTTTAAAAGTTTTCAGTTTTTAAAGTTTTTAGTTTTTAAAGTTTTAGTTTTTAAAATTTAAAAAAAAACGAAGGATTTCAAAAGATTTTTAAGGTTCACCATAGTATAGCAGACATACACTCAACAACTGTATGCCCAAAGCATTATTCTCACCTGATGAATAGGTTGAGAAAAACAGTGACATTTGTAAATTAACCCCCTCCCAAAAGGCAGTATGAACATGTTTGTGATGTCACAGATTACCTTATTGACATGATGTCGTACCAAATAAATAACAAGAATTGTAACTTATAAATAGAGCATTAGAGATTGATTAAAGAAGAATTTTATGAAGAGAATTATTGCAAGTGAATAATCTTTACTATGATTGAGAAACTTAATAAGATTACTGGTCTGATCTGAAGAAGAAAAAAAAAACACTTTCTGCATAAACAATGGACCGAAACAATCAGCCTAAGAAGTTAGAATATGAAAAGTAATTTTTGAGCCTTTTGAAGGTTTATACAATCGCCTGCAAGTTAACCACATAGGCATCTGTTTGCATAGTGTTCTATTGGGTATAATGTTCAACACTTAGTTTGATGATACATGGAGGTGAATCTGTGACATCTCAACCATGTTTGTACTCTGTCAAAGTTTTCATTTTCATCTCCCACTTATCCCTTTAAAAACAATGTGCTGACTTATCCCTTAGATAATTAAACAGGACATGTATCAAGTATTGGCTAAGTGTGCCATGAGTAGGTTTTATATACCTAGCTATCCAATTTATTAGTCATTGCATTTGAATACCTAGCCTAGCTATTATGCACTAGTTAGTTCACTTGGTATTCAGTTGTGTTTGAATACTGAGGGGGGCTGAAAATAAGTGCTCGGGCTTTCTTTGTAAGATAACCTAGTGATCAATGGGTGCTTGAGCACACTTGATTTAGTGGTCACTTTGAATGGTCAGTTTCAGCGGTCAGTTTCAGCGGTCAATCATATCTGCTAGAACATATCTGCATCATATCATTATGATGATATGATGCAGACCGTAAGTTTCTTTGTTCTCTATGATCGTTTCTAAATTCCCAGTCAGTTTTCCGATGTTCGGTTTTTCATTTTTAATAGGTAGTGACAATGAAGCCAATGCCATCGTTGGGTCATGTAAATGAGCTTCAATGTCATAATTCAAATGTCATATCTGCAGTAAGATGCTTTCTTTGCAGTCATATATTTGATCAATGACAGTTCTGACTGATAAGAGTGGTCAATCCAGGATCCTCAGGTCACACTCTGCCGCTACACCTATGTGGTGTATAAGGCTTTTAATTTAAATAAAATATATTATATGACTTTTTGATTCTCCTGAAGCCTTAACTTTATGAATTGGTTAAAAAATGATAATATTTCCCCTTTTTGAGAACCAATGACAGATTTATGTCAAATGCAAAGTGATCATACTGCTAAACAACTTATACAAAGTTACATAACTGTTTCAGAGTATTTAATTTTATAAATTTTCAGCATTTTTTTACCAATGATGTAGATAGATGAACCTGCAATGTAAATGTAGAATGTCAAGAGCTTCACACTAACTTATTCCGTGGAGTTGGAGATATGTTTGGGATATGTTTGGGCTCTACTCACTATATGTGTACCATGTGTACCATTTTCATGTTCGAAGGACCCCAAACAAGCCAATACTGCTGACTTATTTGATTGTTGATTGGTTGATTACTTGGATGGTCCAATATTAAACACTTTTTATTTGAAACATACGACTTTACCAATCCTGCCATTTCTATTTGATATTTTTACAACACCATTTTCATGTTTGAAGGACCCCAAACAAGCCAATACTGTTGAATCATTGCATGTTGATTGGTTGATTAATAGCATGGTCCAATATTAAAGACTTTTCATTTGAAAACATACGACTTTACCAATCCTGCCGTTGCTATTATTACAAATAGCATCCTGATTAATTTGTTCCTTCCTTTTTCAGACAATTTTGTTATTCTCTAACCAACCTACCTTATGAACAATTTCTTAAACGTGAGAATATAAGTTTCCTAAATCTGCAACTCCAACATAATGCTAGTTATATAATTTGCTACTTTCCATCTCATGGCATACAATTACATGAAAAATTGTTATTTAATTTAATAATGTCTTTCTTCTTCCTTGGTTTCATTCTGTTTTACAGGGATTTGGTAACATTCTCAACCTGGTGCCACTGGCAGAGAGCGTCGTGAAGCTGAACGCTGTGTGTATGACTTGCTATGGTGAGGCATCCTACACGAAGAGACTTGGTTATGAAACAGAGGTGAGTGAAACTGTCACAATATAAATATCATTGACCAGCCATTCAGGCTATTTCAATTACTTCAAGAAAGGGACCAGTGTTAAGAAGAATCCAGATTTTTGAAAGTGATCTCTTGCCCTTAGTCTGGATAGCAAAGTATTATGAAAAGGTCTGATAATGCTTGCCATCAGAATGGATAGATTGATTTTGCCTTCTGGCAACATCGACTTTTAATCTGACTGTCAGAGGAGTTGTATAGTAACCACTAAAAGGTTCTAGTAACCACCGCTATAATTTTGTTTAATTTTTTGTTTAATTTCTTGAAAAGTTTAGTAATGTAAGTACACACTGAAAATTTAGAAACCACTCAAAAAAGTTTAACCACTAAAATCATCTCTGAAGGATGAAATTACAAATTATACACCTTTTTATTAAAAGTATGAGAATTGTTGTTATGCTATTTTTACCTTAATAAACAAGGTTGATGGAACCACATCCCGTGGTTCAAGTTCAAATCCATTTGAACAATTATAATTTCTAGTTTTTTTTTAAATTAGTAATAAGACCTTTGATTCTATAAATGGCTGAAAGGCAGGTCTCAGAATGCCACTAAAGTTATTTATAAACTGTGGAATGGGTTGGTATATATATATATATCTTCTTTTTATTGGGGGTGATAGTTGTGTGCTCCCAAGCCACGTGTTTTTGTCATACTATTATCGTTAAATAAATATACACGAGTTCGTTGGTACAGTCCCTTGGAGAAATGTGTGTTTAGTCGTTTCTGTGTCACTTCTAAATCTACTAAAATCGCCGCACTTTAGATGCAACGATGGCAGATCCAACAGGTTATGGGCCCAGGCGTGATCCAGGAAGTCGATGGCAGAGACTTTGCTTCAACGGGGACGAAAATGAATACGAATTATGGGAAACGAAATTTCTCGGACATCTACGTATGATGAAACTGAAAGATACCATACTAGGTCTAGACGTACCGCCCGAAGGTGAGGCTGGCAGTGAACAGCCTAACGTTAATGGTGCCGTAGGTAAGAACGAAGAATGCTATGCTGAACTGATACAGTTTTTAGATGATAAAAGCCTGTCGTTGGTAATGGGAGATGCTGCCGATGATGGAAGGAAAGCCCTACAGATACTGAGAGAACATTACTCGAACCAGGGAAAGCCCCGTATCATTACGCTGTATACTGAGCTAACATCTCTCAAGAAAGGACCAAACGAGTGCATTACTGATTACATAATTAGGGCAGAAAAAGCCATTACATCCCTACGTAATGCAAAAGAGACCCTAAGTGATGGGTTATTGATAGCAGTGGTTTTAAAAGGATTGCCAGACTCTTTCAAACCCTTTGCTATTCACATCACCCAGAGCAGTGATAAGATTACTCTTACCAAATTCAAAAGCAAATGGAGAAGTTTTGAGGAGACTGAGAAATTCCGAGTCGAGTCTCATGACAAATCTGACAACGTCATGAAGGCAGGAAGTACAGGTACAGTGCCCACTGGAAGTAGAAGAATTAAAGGGAGACTTACATGTTATGAGTGTGGAATTGAGGGACATATTGCTAGATTGTGCCCGTATAAGCTTCAAACAAGTAACAAGTCTCAAACAAAATTGCCAAGATGGTGTAATTACCATAACAGTTCCACACACAGTGATGAAACTTGCAGAAGACATAATCGCAAGGACAAGGCAAAGCAAACAGCGGAACAGACCGATACTAGAGAAGAAGATCACACATTCTCATTCAAGGCAGGCAACAATACAAGCAACATACGTCACAGAGGAGGGCCAGGAACCTTAATGGTAGATTGTGGAGCTACATCACATATTATCACTGATTTATCAAAATTTGTTTCTTTTGACAATACATTCCACCCAGAAAACCACTACATGGAGCTAGCTGATGGGACAAGAGAAAATAATTTAGCGCTAAAACGTGGAAACGCCAAAGTTACCTTGCTAAGTACAGAAGGCAAGAATGTAGAATCTATGCTGGAAGCGGCACTGTATATCCCTTTCTACCCACAGGACATGTTTTCTGTTAAAGCTGACACCAACAATGGAGCCACAGTGACCTTCAAACAAGGATGCAACATACCTACCCACAAAGATGGTACTACGTTCAACATTAAAGAACAAGGACGATTGTACTACCTGAACGTTGTGGACGAAGACATAGTAGGTGACAGAGTTAACGCTGTATATGATGTTCATACATGGCATGAAATTTTAGGACACTGTAATTTTGAAGATATTCTTAAATTACAAGATGTAGTCAAAGGTATGAAAATCAAAGTTTATGTTAAAGCTGCCACCAACAATGGAGCCACAGTGACCTTCAAACAAGGATGCAACATACCTACCCACAAAGATGGTACTACGTTCAACATTAAAGAACAAGGGCTATTGTACTACCTGAACGTTGTGGAAGAAGAAATAGTAGGTGACAGAGTTAACGCTGTATATGATGTTCATACATGGCATGAAATTTTAGGACACTGAAATTTGGAAGATATTCTTAAATTACAAGATGTAGTCAAAGGAAAATCAAAGGTGAAGTTGATAAGTCAACATTTGATTGTGACACGTGCACACAAGGAAAATTTGTAAACAGTAGGAATAGAAAACTAGATGCTAAGGCCACCACACCCCTGGAGTTGGTTCACGCAGACCTAGCAGGACCTATTAACCCTGTAGCTAAGGATGGGTTCAAATATGCAGCAACATTCACTGATGATTATTCAGGAGCCATATTTGTTCATTTCATTAGAACCAAGGGTGACACTGCATTAGTATTGGAAAAGTTTTTGGCAGATTGTGCACCTTATGGCAAGGTAAAGTGTATCAGGTCTGACAATGGTTCAGAATTCACAGGGAATGCTTTTGAGTCAGTACTAAGGAAAATGGGCATAAGGCATGAAACCTCTTCACCGTACTCACCCCACCAAAATGGTACCGCTGAAAGGCAGTGGAGAACTCTTTTTGAAATGGGGAGGTATCTATTGATAGACAAGGGTTTGCCCAAGACCTTGTGGACATATGCAGTCCAAACAGCTGCCCATATTAGAAACAGATGTTTCAACAACCGCATTAAGCAAATCCCTTATTACATGTTAACAGGGAAAAAATCTGAAATGGGGATATTTGGATCAGACTGTTATGCGTATAGGCATGACCCAAAGAAACTAGATTCTAGGTGTGAGAAAGGAATTTTTGTTGGGTATGACAAGAATAGTCCTGCATACCTAGTATATCATGCAAACAATGGAAAGGTGTCTAAAAAACAGGCTGGTTAAGTTCTGTAAGAAAAGAGGTGTAGAGAAACAAACCCAAACTGATGTATTGGATGATAAAGTTGAGTTTTTTCCTCAACAATACACATGTGGGGAGTCTAGTGGTGATGCTCATGTTCCTGAAAACAATAATGGAAGTAAGACAAATGTGTCTCAAGAGAAATAACAGGAGAAAGTTTAAAGGAAAGTGGTTCAGAGGAAAACCACAGTGAAAGAAGTAAGTGTGATGTAAGTCAAGGACGTTACTACCACAAGAGGGAGAGAAAATCTCCCAAATACTTAGATGAGTATGTATCACATGTTGAAGATGGAGATTCTATTATGACTGGTATTTATTACTGTTATAAAGTATGTGGAATTCCCCAAACCTACAAGGAAGCAGTAAATTCACCTAATATATCAACATGGCAAAATGCCATGGAAGAAGAGCTAAATTCATTAAGGGAGAATGATACATTTGAGATCACAACTTTACCTGAAGGTAAACATCCAGTCGGGGGAAAATGGGTGTATGCAATTAAGGAGGATTTTGAAGGTACGAGGAGATTAAAAGCAAGATATTTCGCCAAGGGTTACAATCAAGTGAAGGGGATCGATTACAAAGAAACATTTGCCCCGACAGCTAATATCACATCAATTAGGATTTTAATGCAACTGGCAGTGCAAAATGATCTGATTGTTCATCAGATGGATGTCAAAACTGCTTACCTGCATGCTCCTATTGCTGAAGAAATCTATTTAGAGCAACCAGAAGGCTTTTAAGGGCTTTTAAGGCTTTTATCAGACACAGGAGAAAAGTTGGTTTATAAGTTAAAGAAATCACTGTATGGGTTGAAACAGTCGGGTAGAAATTGGAATAAAGTATTACATGAGAACCTTGTTTAAAATAGTTTTGTTCAATTTCATCAGATCATTGTGTTTACAAGAAGCAGATTAACTTGAAATGATTAAAGTCATTATTTCGGTTGATGATCTGATTATGGCAGCTAGTAACACACACTTGCCAGATCATTTCAAGGAAGTTATGCAGAAGAAATTTAGAATGAAAGACTTGGGTAAGATATCATATTTTCTTGGTATCCATTTTGAGCAAAAAGAGGGAGAAATCAAGATGAGCCAGGACAAATTTATCAGCAAAATGCTAGAAAGATTTGGAATGGTGAACGCTAAGCCCAGATCCACTCCATGTGAACAGAAATTGGAATATAACAGTAGTGAAGCTGTTGATACAAATAATGATCGTGAAATAGTTGGAAGTTTGATATCATGACATGCACTAGACCAGACCTACGTTGGGTGGTAAGTAGATTGTCACAGCATTTTTCAGAACCTAAACCAGAGAACATGAATACTGTTCTAAGGTACCTAAAAGGTACAATTGATCACAAATTATGCTTAAAGAAATCAAGTCAATCCTTAAGGTTATTTGCTTACAGTGATTCAGATTGGGCATCTTCAGTGGAGGACAGAAGAAGTACAACTGGTTATTGTTTTAGTTTGACTGGGGATGGTCCACTTGTTTCATGGAAATCTAAGAAGCAACCCACAGTTGCATTATCCACTTGTGAGGCTGAATACATGGCATTGGCAGCTACAACACAAGGAAGTTTGTACTTTACTCAGTTGTTTAATGGTATGGACAAGAAACGTTATGACTGTACTAATATTCTTGAAGGCAACCATAGTGCTATTTCATTGAGTAAAGATCCTGTACACCGGCAGAGATCAAAACACATTTTATTCGTACAATGGTCAATGGGGGTAAGGTAACATTATATATTGCCCAACAGAGGACATGGTTGCAGATAATTCTACAAAACCAGCAACAAACTCAAAGATCAACAAGTTCAAGCGATTCCTGTTTGGTAACTGATGTATTTAACATTGAACACTCTGAACACAAGAAGTTACTATATATGCATATTGCTGTAAAGTAATTTTCATACCATGATGTTTATTATTATGAGAGCAAGTTGTGTGCTCCCAAGCCACGCGTGTTTTTGTCACACTAGTAAAGCTAAAATATACACAAGTTCGGTAGTTGATTCCCTCGGAGAAATGTGAGGTTAGTCCTCTCCGTGTCACTTCTTAAATCTACTAAAATCGCCGCAGTTTCGATGCAACGATGGCAGATCCAACAATTAGCTAAATTTAGCATATAGCCTATTACAAGCCTACAGTTGGCCACTGCGTAATAAAATACACATAGCATACCTAGCCGCACTCGACGGAGTGTCACGAACCGTATGTACAACGATGACGACAACGTGCGTTCTCATCATTTCTTTGATGCGTCAAGGACCTTCAATTGTTCAAAACTTTCTAAAAGGGGAAGGAGGACACCTTAACACCCCTCCCCCATATCAATCGCAAAGTTTCCTCCCCCCCCCCCTTGCAGATTCCTGGCTACGTCGTTGTAATTTTGTTATTATAACTAGTACGATTGCTTTTTTGTGTGAGGTTGACTGGGCTATGGGTGACCCTATACACCCCCTGTATCCGCGCATGATTCATGTAATAACACTCTGCGGCCTATACGAAACAACACAAGGCAATGTTCCGCAGAATAGTCTATATATCTTTCTGGTTCTTTTGTCTACTAGGGCAACTTACGGTATGTCACCAGATGTCAGAAACTTGGCAAATTCATATCAGCAAATGACTAAACAACAATAAAACGTCATATTGAAGTATGCTGTTCAATAAATTTGGCATGATTTGCTTGTAACCTGAAGGGGGAAATGGTGAATTGGTCTTTAGTTATGTAAACTCACTAGCCTATTTAATGAGCAAAGCAGCATAATTAATTTAAACAAAATTTGCAATGTAAGTACTTTGTTTATGTATCTTCACTGAAAGGATTCATTAAAAGAGCGAAATTGAAAGGTGCATGTTTACTAATTTATTATAACTTTTTGAAATGGAAATGAAAAGTAGTTAGCTTTTACTGACGCAATTAAGGAAGTGAAAGGGAAAGGAATTTTTTGTTTGTAAAACAATCATGTCACAGATGGTTATGTTATCTTTAGCTAAATCACATGATAAGTGTCAAAAATATGTTTCCTTTTCGAACTGTGATTTGGCCAAAAATAAATTCCTTGGATAAACAACTGTAAGATGTTATTCCCAGACGACCAAGATGATTGTTTCAATATCTGACCATGTCAGCTTATTTGGGAATTATACAGACCCCAGTTGGGTGACATAATGTTTGCTATACTTTAAATATATAAATCAAAGTTTGCGGTTCACATAAAGTCTGTCAGCCGAATTCTTTGTTGTCGTATAGGAAAAGTTTCCATGTTCAGCTGCGCACAAATATGTTTATATATGGAACTGACAAACACCCCAATAAGCCTAACACTATTTCGACACAAGTGAAGACTTCGGACGGTTGAAAGCAACTTTTGAGCGCAACAAATACTTCAGATGCCACTTACGAGACTCCGTAGAATATTGGAAACAGTTTTAGTTCACAAATTAAGCAAAGGCTTTAATTAATTGCCGCACGCAGGAGCCTAAATAAGGAGGGGTGTCTGCACTTACCGTATACAAAAGGCTAAGACAAAGCTTACAAGAACTTCAGCCACTAAGACGAGACAGAGCCTAGTTTATGTTATTCTGGTTGTACCCAACACGTCGCCAGTGCAACGATGACTTTTGGTACAATAATCATGGCGGGCATATTTTTCTTTATGGGAACACTTGCCTTACAGCCATCAGAGGCATCGGGTAAGCAGAAATATTTGTGTTCATAATATCTTTTTGAGTTATGTACAGTAGTGAACGTTTTGGAACGCGTCTGTGTTATGTCGATGTTAACGAGTTTCTATCGATATCATTTCTCTTCTAGTTTCTTCACATGGACGCATCACCAAAAGACAGGCAGTGAATACAAGGTTGGCAACAGTTGGCTTCTCCTCCAACATTACATGTTCGTTTAGTTCATCTACCAGTAATTATGTACTAACTTGGCAGAAAGATGGGAACATAATAAAGTTACACGATCCACATGAATCGTTACATGTGTCCGATACCCAGGGCCAACGATTCTACACCATAACACCCCTGAAGCGAACTGCAACGCTGCAAATTAAGAATGTTACTTTCAATGATGCTGGTGATTACGTCTGTAAAAAAATTCCCACGGTAGCAGGAAATTCGGAGACATGCCGTTGGGTAATAAACGTTCCAGGTATGTCACACTCCTTCCATATTTCTAAGCTAAACACTTGTAGTCTTGTCAACACATTGACGTAACAGGTGATCCGTACCATTAAATGGTTTCTAAAATATTAGAAATAAGGCATACTTTTTATTAAACCCAACTTGCATGGCTAACAGAAAAATCTGTTAATGATATTGTTAAAGTTTTGTTGTCGAGAAGAAGAAACAAAAATGTGAGAGCATGAAAGTTAAAGGAATAACGAAGGCAGGGATCAAAGACAATTTGTATTATTCAGTAACCTCAAAAATCTCTAAGAAAATTCAATGTTACGGTATATAAAGCCGTTAAATTAAAAATCGAATATTATATAGTTTTGAGGTTACTGAATCATAAACATTGTCTTTGATCCCTGTCTTCGTTATTCCTATAAGTAATGCTGTATGCCGAAACAAAATATATCCATTTTATCATTCTTATCCGGTTGTTATTGCAGGTACAACTACTGTAGTATGGAAACCACCAAGCCCGTCAACTACATCAATTATTGTAGAACGTTATACTTGTGTCAACATAACGTGTATTTCTGAAGGATATCCAGCTGTTAATGTTACATTACAAAAGTATACTGATTACTCAAACAAGCCATGGATAAACACAGACTTAGTTCCACGGATAAAGCAGGAGGGGAATCAAACAACATGGTATTTTGTTTATAACTTGACAAGTGCGACATTTGACAGATTAAGATGTTTCGCTGATAGCAGCTTTACCAAGCACACACAAGACCAAGGATTCCTTGTGGAAACAAAAAGTAAGTATAATATAAACTGAGAAAACAACTTTGCCTAGGCCTATATGAAACATGGCGAGTTTCTAGTGCTAGCTTCGAGTGAATGAGGGCTGTTACATTAAAAGCAATAACATCTGCTAATACACGAACAATACAAAAAATTACATATTAACTTTATTATAACATTTTATTGCTATTAGAAAAGAACATTTGAATCTATCGTTGTTGTCAATAATGCGGGACGAGAAACCGTTGTACAAAAGATAACAGGGTATATTAAAAAAGATAACAGGGTATATTATAAAGAAAATCCACATGTACTTCAAAAGAAATATTGTTAGACA
>KN882858.1:134571-157581 GCA_000934455.1 Apostichopus parvimensis
ATATTGAACATTACAGAACATTGGAAATATCAATTTTAGGGGAGGAAAACCTCTATGTTATCATATCGTGTTGGTTTACTGTGTATTTGCCCATATATATATAAACCGAGAACTGCTGGAAAATTGCGTGTTACATCTCAGTGTGCCATTTATCGATAGTGTTGCCTGGAACATATCTCGATATATATGTTGGAGAGAACTTTTCGTCGAGGTTCGTCTCAAGACGGGCTCAACGTAGGCCACGCATTTTCGTAACTGTAAGGTTTCCGTATGAGGCCATGTTTCATCATTTTGATTATATCCCCCCCCCCCCCAACTTAACATGAATTAAAACGTATTTTGTGTAAGTTTCATTAATGTTCACTCGCAGGAACTGTCCGGAAAAATGAACTTGAAACTCGTGACTTAAATTTTGACACAGACAGTAACGATTACTGAAAGCAAGATGGTGGTGGGCATTTAAAAAGTACGTGTTTTCGGTTAGATTACTGTTAGATTTCCGTTTGAGCGGCGTAATAAGCGTGGGCGGGTGGGGGCGGTCCGCCACGGGCAGCAGTCAGAGGGGTTGCCATGCCACAGTCCCCCAGAAAAGAATATTTTGAACAAACAATAAAAAAGTAAAAAACACTCACTTTAGAATGAGAATTCCTAAACATATAATCAATTCAAGTTTGCCAAAGCTTGCACCATGCATCTAAGCCACCTTACATAAACAAAAAATTCTGACCCCTCCCATTACACTCCTCCCCAACGACAGCATCCCCTGCACGAGTTGACAAAGGAATGATCGTTCTCTAGCGCCAACAATTATAGGTACGCCACTGTCCGTATTAGGCCATTATAGTACGTACGGTTCCTTCAGAACCGTAAGGTTTCCGTATAAGGCCATAGTTCACTTTATTCCTTGCCGAAGGCAGAAGGAATCTGTACGATGCTGATGGCGGGTACGTGTGTATGTGTGTGTGTGTGTGTGACACTTGCTCGTAAACGCTATAACTTAAGGTGGCATACTCCTATTAGAGTCTATATCCATCCACTCGATTGTTCTCCTTCAGGAAAAGTGCCAAAAAGCAGTTGAGGCAATTTTAGACCCCTTTAGGCCTCCCAGGAGCAGCGTAAGAAAATTGTTTACCAATGAGTGAAGAGGTTTGTTTACAAGTGACGAAAACTTCCGGCTCGGAAAGCAAAACATGGTCATGATACGAAATATTGATGGTGCCATGAAAGGCCAGCTTGTCAGCTATCCGGTGATGGATAGCGTTTAGCTAGTGAAAACTTCTATCTAGACTTAGAAGTTAGAGACCACATTACTTTTTTGATTTAGTTTGTAAGTCAATGGGGCTTTTAATGGGCGTATGCTACCTTCAGAAGGATAACTGGGGTACATTTCATATTTTGCCCAGTGGGTTTGTTTGTGTTTGTACCAAAAGCAGCTGGAGCTGGTAATGAGCTTTAACAACATCAGCTTCTGTTCTTTATTTACAAAGGGGGGGGGGCACTGTCTTCTTTAATTGTTAATTATACATCCATTGACTCTGGATGCTGTTTACTATGCTCTGAGACTCTAACTTGAAACTCAGACAGACCAGGTCCCAGAGAGTAGTGGTATCATGTTGAGGTAAGTTTGGTTATTTTTAAATAAAACATGCAAAGAAAAAATACATGCAAAACTTGGGAGAGGGTGTTAAAAGCTTAAAAAATCCACAATTTGATCAGCATATAACTGAAATGGATTCAAAATCATGAAATATGTAACACTGCTTTGCTGCAAAATGTTTAGGTTGCCTGCTGTATCGTTGCTGGTAAAATTTAAAGGTGCGTCAAGTACGAAGGTGCGTCAATTATAAAGCCTTTACTATACTACACATTTATCGCTTTACCAATTGCCATACAAAATTTCTATCACAGGATTAGCCTTTTTCTATTGCAAGTCACATTAAGTGCTCAAAAGTTGTAGAGATAGCTTATTACTTATGCGGCTGCACTGGGCCTGTTATGTATGAGCAGTATGTGTGTCAGTTTACATATGTATACCAGGTGGACATAGTACTGTATTCAGTTCATTCCTTCTATCAATGGTATAGTGTTCTCATGCATAGGTTATGTTAATAGCTAGACCAGTGGTCTATAGTTGGTGTGGTACATGCTACATTTCTCCTATCAATGGTATATTGTTCTAATGCATTTATGTTATGTAAATAGCTAGACAAGCAGTCTAGTTAGGAAGACTGAATAAAGAAGTAAGGCAGAGTCTCCCAGACCCTCAGAGTGTGCACATGTATTTTCTTATTTCTGTGTTTTGTGTTCCAAGTCTGTCCGTTGTCAAGCCCTCGGAATTTACAAAGTTTGACATTCTTCTTGGAAATGAGTGGCTTAATGTTATCTATTTGAACCACCTGTTGAATAAATTATGCATCACCTGAACAGATTTTAATTACGGCCAAACAAATTACCAAGAAGAAATCATTTACTTATCCGACAGTTCATTGGCACCTTGCATATTGAAATAACCTACTACAAGACTCTAATCCTTGGGTCTCTAAACCAACCTTATTAGACCGAACGTAGGGCATAGGCCTATCTTGTTGTTATATTATAAAGACCAACGTTGCACATGAGTTCATCAGGTACAAACTGCAAAGCCTGGCTCATATAATTTTCCCACACGAAACAGTTCAAGTCGCGAGAACACATGAAGCCTACTCTCTATTTTGGTTTTGATGATAATCGTAACCTATGCATTTATGCAGGCGGAAAGTGCGTGTGTGTGTGACGCCTCGCTTGTAAACACGATGTCTCCAGAAGGGAAGCTTGGACCAATCTAGTATGTGGTGTATATGAGTACCACATTGAGCAGAGGAACCCTATTGTTTTGTAGGGAGGTCAAAGGTCATTTGGGGTCACCAGGAGCCAAAGCATGAAAACCTTGTAAACACGATATCTCAAGGAGGTAAACTTATACCAATCTCATATTTCGTGAGTAGGAGGACCACATGTAGGAGCAACAGCCTATAGTTTTCTTGTGGATATCAAATGTCATTTGGGGTCACCAGGGGTCAAATTGAGTAAACATTGTAAACACGATATCTAAAGAAGAAAAGCTTGGATCAATCTCGCATTTCGTATGCAGGAGTACCACATTGAGTTCAAGATCCCTATTGTTTGTGGTGGAGGTCCAAGTCTATTTGGGGTCACTAGAGGTCAAATTATGAAAACCTTGTAAACGTGATAACTCAAGAAGGGAAGGTTGGACGAATCGCATATTTAGTATCAGAGTTGGTACACGTTCAGTACAAGATGTTATTGAGGTGAAAGGTCACTTGGAGTCACTAGGCGCCAAATTGTGGAAACCTTGTTTTATAAGCTACCACGTATCTCCCACCGACCAGCCTATCATATAACATGTGCTTTACGCATCATACGAATAGGGGGCTGTTAGCAATTAGAAATACGCTTATGGGCATCCGTAGAATCTAAAAGTCAAACTGAATACTCGAACATTTTGCAATGCTTTGCATTGCATGGCTTCAACTTGCCGCTTGGAAGCCTTACTTTTCGTGCAAAAAGTGTACGTTCCCTTTGTAGTACAGCGGTTCAATTGGACGTTTTCCGTCATATTTATTTCAGGTTGGGTGTATACGTAGTACTAGTTTCGTTGTGACCAGGCAGTGTTTATGAAACTTAACAGTTCGTCTAGTTAGATTTTTTACTATGAATGCGAAATAATTTTGACCAGCCTAGCAGATAAAATGTACGTTACGCCTCATACGAATAGGTGGCAATTGGAGATGAGCTTATGGGCATCAGTAGAATCTAAAACTGAAAGTTCGAACATATTTGCATTGGTTTCAATGTACCGCTCGGAAGCCTTTGCGTGCAAAAAGTGTAGTACAGCGGTTCCATTGGATGTAGCTTCATTGTGACCAGACAGCGTTTATGAAACTTAACAGTTCGTCTAGTTAGATTTTTTACTATGACCAATGCGAAATAATTTTGTTAAACGGTCTTAGTTTGGCAGTGAGTTCACGAGCTTTTGTCTGGATCGGCAGTTGATCTCAGTTTGTGTAGTCTCTTCAAAAAGTTTCAGCATAGCTAGGACGTTCGACTTCGTCACGTTTATGATTATGTGACATCTTGAACAAACCTGGCTTGGCCTGTGAGCAATTTTAGGTTGTCAAGGCCAGCAACGGTTGGGTAGAATAGGGTTCCTTAACACAACAACGTGAAGAATACCAGTCAGAATACCAATACACATAAGATAGCAAAACGTACATCTCCTTAATAATTTCTTAAGGCAATTTTCCTACTGGTTATAAGTCATAATTTGCAAAGTATAGAACAATTTAAGGAGTTTTAAGACAAGTTTGCTGTTGTTGCTGCCAGGATTTTGGAAGATAGATGCTCTTACAACCTCAGATTTTCATTGCGTAAAAGATATTTTGATTTAGGCAGTGCAATGTAGTAATAGCGATATTTTGTATCAAAATGGTAGTTCGGGCCATTTTTATTGTAACAGCTAGTTCTGGTTATACTAACAACCAGAAGTCTAGTGCACTGAAGTCATCGAAAACTCAATACATTTTCCATTCTGGTTGATAAAGGTCTATTTTCCCTATACCCCCTGTACAAAATATGATGTTTGCGACACTCTGGTGGGGTCTGTGTGTAATTTTGGAAGTTAGCCCTTAGAGGGAAGATGCCAATTGTTACATAGTCTTCAACAATGTGAGTGAGACAGAATTAGCAAGAACACCATTTTTTTAAGCAAAAGTGTGCCGGTGCTCCCTGGTTATTGCGTTTACTGTACTTCATCAAAGTTAAAGTTTGTGTTCAGAAAAAAATCACGGTCATCCCGACCACCCGATGATCAGGCGCGTAGCGAGCACTTTGCCAAGGGAGGGGCGAAGCTTGTAGGCAAACTATCTAAGCGTAGCGCCACCATGTATTGGGGCGAAGCTTACAAGAACATTTTAGCCGAAAATGCCTCCCAGATCGCTGGAAATGGCACTTCACAGGCCTTGTAAGTTGCATCTAAGCATTTTCTATATTGAAATTACTAGCGATATCATAACAAAATACAAACAATATGCTCAAGGGGGGGGGGGGCGGTCGCTTTTTGCCCCAGTTGGAGAATCTTCCTAAACGTAGATGTTATTGTAATTCCCCTCATTTGAAAATACAATCAATTGCTCTACCCCTATTCACGCTATTCAGATGTTATATTTTCGGAAATTAGGGCCGAGCGTAAACCCCATTATGACCAATTGGAGATCGTAAACAAAATAGCTTTGCAATATAATTGGTTCAATAAATTCAGTTGTGGCTGAAAAAGCGTTCGAAGGTACCAAATTGCACGAGGCTCTAGCCATGTTTGCGGGTGGTGTCTTGGCGGTAAAATAAATTTCTCTTCAAGGAGTGAAGAGAATGTACCGTCAACACTTTCAAGTACAAGTTGCAAAATATAGCTGGTAAAAGCGGGGATTTGGTCGGCAAAGATGATAAATTGTTTACGTTGAAGTTGGAAACGTGTTCATCTTAAAAGAAGAACCAACTGAAAAACGCCTTGTCTGATAACCGATAAGACGAAATAGTGAAAGGAAAGTTACAAATAAAATCTATTAGCGTACATAGAAAAATTGTCCAACAGCAACATCTGTAATTTCCAGCCATAGCCTATATATCTTTATTTCGTTTATCTGTACATATGTCACCATGTCGAATTTACAGAATCCTAACAGCAGTGTCAAAAAATGAAGTTTAATAACATATAAAATTCATTTTTACGTATATATTGTAACGCTTTCCGCTTCGGTAGTACGGTGAAGTACCCAGTTGGCAAGTAAGGAAGGGGGGTATAGAGAGAGACTCGAGGACACCGTTGAAAAGAAGTACACTAACAGTGCATTAAGAGTTTAAACAGTATAATTATATATACAATGTACCTGTCGTACATCTTTCGTAAAGTAATAACCAAATAATATATACAGAAAGTAATACAATAAAACCTAACCACAATACATGGTGGCGTGCATTGACTAGCCCTAATATGTAAGCTACCTAGCAGCGCAGCTAACTATAGGCGCTGCGTCGAGGACGATGCAGCGCAGGCACAACGCAGCCTAACTATAGGTACTGCGTCAAGGGCGACGCAGCGTAAGGACAACGCAGCGCAGCTAACGATGAGATTCGTCAGCCCTACGCTGCGACGACCTTGCACAAGCAGTTACGCAGCGCAGCTGCAGAGTGCATAACTCGATCCTCTGCAGAAGCCAAAAATAACCTAAGTCCCTAAAACAACGTTCAAAATTCGGCATAGATTCTGCCTAGCAACTTACACTAAATATACCTCAACTTAATGCCTAAAAACGCTCCTTGCACGACATTATAAACAACCCCGTAACTGTGTAGAATCCTATACACGATTAACTGACCAATTAAGAAATAGTCAGTAAGATTGACAAGCGCCATAACCCAATTACAGCCGGTCAACGCTCTCTACAGTGATAAACGTAAATGATCTAACCCCGCCCCACTGCAGTCTATGCACCCCCAATAGTTCCCCGTATACTAAGAACAAAGGCGGCCTTGCCCACCGGATGTTTACAAAGCCCCGGCAGCAAGAACCAACTCTCGCAGCCAGCAATAAACTGATACTTAAATTACACAAACTAGCGACCTCCCAGCTTAAACATTAAAAGCAGCATTTTGCGTCCTTTTCTATGATTTTTCTCAACCTTACTGACTCCACTATGCCATAACGACATACATAACTAGCTTATCTATTTAAATCTTACTTCAAATGGTGGCATAAAAGTCGAAAAATTTGCAACTTTCAACTCCAAGATATTTTCCGTTGGGATCCCAATAAACCTCGCCCATAATATGAATATTTAAACACTACGAACGTCATTGACCAAATACGTAATACAACACCATGCTTGATTTGTGTACAGTCTATATGGCAGTTGTACCAGGGAGCTCCATAACAACTCCCTGGTTGTACCAACGCAAAGTCTTGAATCAATTTTTAGCAGCGGCTCATAACTAAACCTACGTCTCTGATTGGTTGAATTCAAACTAGTGGGTTTGGGGAACTGTATATGCGATTAATTTTAAATGTGGAATTAACATGGCCTAGTTTAGTGTTAACATACTCACGTCAACAATTCACAAAATCAAGTGATAACAAGTCACAAAATCTGGTCGATGCACCCTAATAAACGTATGTTCTTGTTTCGTCAGGTTGCCTTGGGATTCTCGACAAGCCTGTGTTCGAACACCATTCGTAAAGCAAATATATTTATATTTTTGGTAAATTAGCTATGTCACCTGTTGCGTAATACCAGGGTACGGGTTTAAACAGCTCGTTGCTATTGACTTGGAATTTCTACATACATTTCTACACAGTTGGGAAGCAGACCCAGGGTTCGCCGGAATTTATTAAGCTTTGGTGACGTCACACATTTTGAATTTCGGCGGTAATCGTTCACTGAGACACGAGAAATAAATGTGTGTTGTTTTCATTGCAACCTCATTCAAATGTTTACTGAACCTGAAAACTAAGATGAACAGGTTTCTGACTTACCACTAGCAATAAATGCGAACAGAATGACTCACAGGAAAGCCGCTAAAGTACAGGTGATATTTAGGTCACGGCTGCAAAAGCCGCAGCGACCGATCATGAAATCGACTCAAAAAAGACTTAAAATACCGGAACAAACGCCAAATGTTCACAAACAGTTAGATAATTTCATTCCACACACAGAAATATCCGTCAATTATCACAGTCTGCTTGAAAACGGCCGATCACAATTCATTTCACATGTCTCCGACGTATGCGGGTGATGTTGGTCGGTTCTCACTCAATCTTTGGGGCTTCGTTGACACCAGCTGCACCTGTGACGTATGTATGTATGACGTCATATAAATAAACGACGCGCTTTACTGGGCTGTGACTGTCAGATCTGAACTGAGTGCTATAAAATAATGTGAACCACCATTATCTGTAATCCGTTGCGTGAGTAGGCCCACAGCAACCAAGCTTGTAAACAACAGCTAATTTCGTTAAGTTTAGTGCACAATCGATTCTGGTAAAAACTTGACTGGCTCTAATGCGGAATTTCACGCTCTGGAACGATTGACAGTTTCTTTGGGATGTTGTCTACCGACATTGGAGGTTGCGGGACCTTGGGCTAGGCTGGAACACTTTAGACTAGCTGACACTTATACTATAGTATAGTAAAATACCAATCCTCGCATTACATTTACAGTACACAACCTATGTCTATGTAGGGTCAGTTTTCATCCGAATTCCAAAGTCTTTGGTGACCATGGCTATCTGGAGTCATTCCCTTATTTATATTGTACAACAGTTACAGGGCCTGATGTTTCGATCTTTGCAAGACTTTCTTTTAGAGACAAACTGAAGTCCGGCACTTTCATTTTTATACATATCCCCCACAGGCTTTTTGTGGGTTAGCAGTTCATTAAAAAAATTCTCTGTCTTCGGTATCTTATGAAATCAGTCTCACAACAACACAGAGAGGATTTGCTGGTGACGCTGGTCAACTGTAACTTGATGAGTTAGGTCACTGGTTAGTTCAATATAAGCTGGTCAGCTTCCTGGTTGATATATCACCAAGTAGCCTAAACAAAAAATATACAAGGGACTCTAAGGTTTTTTCAATTCTTCCTAAAGAAGGAGAGTACGAGTACTTTATATGTGGCATCCTTTTCATAGGGTGTGAAGATTAGGTGATGAATATTCCCATTTGTCTTCTACAAGTGGAAGTGACAAAACAAATATTAAAGAGGAAATGAAAAGTATCTGGAAAAAATGACGCAGACAGGGACTAAAGGCCCTACTTTTGAGCAGCTATTGTAAGGTTATCAACATTGGTAATGCCACCTTGAACAAAATTTCCTGTAAATGCATAGACCAATATTACTTTTGAATGAAAACAAAGTGGGAAAGCAGGGGGGGGGGGTAGGAGGTGACTAATAAAAGGCAAGCTCCAAATGAAGTAAGCAAGATGTTGTTTATGACATGTGAACTTTATATTCAACACTAATATACTAGAGGCAAAACTTCTGATGCTGTGAAACCAGCATACAGTGAAACCAGCATACCATTTTATGGTTATAGGCTTACTGTACATTATTTAAAAGGCAATTTATTATGGAATTTAGATATGAATACATTATCAAGCTCTAAGATCAATAAATTTGTCTTCCATTTTAGGGGTATACAGTAATGGGCTAAATATGAATTCAATAGATAACACATTTCAAGATTGTTAATGAATATGAAGCCCCAAGATAAGTATTTGGGGTCTTGTCAACAACCTTTATTAAATTTAATCCCACTTGGTTATGGGTGGTGGGCTTATATGAATTTAATAGGCAATATAATTCCAGATCTTTAATGTACATGAAGCCCAATACAAATATTTGGGGTCTTGTCAACAACCTTTAATCCACTTTTTATGGGTGATGAGCTTACAGTATATGAATTTAATAGGCGATATAATTCCAGATCTTTAATGTACATGAAGCCCCAAAACAAATCTTTGGGGTCTTGTCAACAACCTTTAATCCACTTTTTTACGGGTGATGGTCTTATATGAATTTAATAGGCAATATAATTCCAGATATTTAATGTACATGAAGCCCAATACAAATATTTGGGGTCTTGTCAACAACCTTTCATTAATTTTAATCTACTTTTGTTATGGGTGATGGGCTTACATGAATTAAAGAGGCAATATAATTCCAGATCTTTAATGTACATGAAGCCCCAAAACAAATCTTTGGGGTCTTGTCAACAACCTTTAATCCACTTTTTTATTGGTGATGGTCTTATATGAATTTAAAAGGCAATATAATTCCAGATCTTTAATGTAAATGAAGCCCCAAAACAAACATTTGGGGTCTTGTTAACAACCTGTAATTAATTTTAATCTACTTTTGTTATGGGTGATGGGCTTATATGAATCAAAGAGGCAATATAATTCCAGATCTTTAATGTACATAAAGCCCCAAGATAAGTATTTAGGGTCTTGTCAACAACCTTATTAAATTTGAATCACACTTCGTTATGGGTAATGAGCTTATATGAATTTAAAGGGCAATATAATTCCAGATCTTTAATGTACATGAAGCCCCAAGACAAATATTTGGGGTCTTGTCAACAAACTTACTTAAATTTTAATCCACTTTTGTTATGGGTGATAGTCTTATATGAATTAAATAGGCAATATAATTCCAGATCTTTAATGTATATGAAGCCCCAAGACAAATATTTGGGGTCTTGTTAACAACCTTTAATCCACTTTTTTATGGGTGATGAGCTTATATGAATTTAAGAGGAAATATAATTCCAGATCTTTAATGTACATGAAGCCCCAAAACAAATCTTTGGGGTCTTGTCAACAACCTTTAATCCACTTTTTTACGGGTGATGAGCTTATATGAATTTATGAGGCAATACAATTCCATATCTTTAATGTACATGAAGCCCCAAAACAAATCTTTGGGGTCTTGTCAACAACCTTTATTAAATTTGAATCCCACTTTTTATGGGTAATGAGCTTATATGAATTTAATAGGCAATTTAATTCCAGATCTTTAATGTACATGAAGCCCAAATACAAATATTTGGGGTCTTGTCACTACCTTTAATCCACTTTTTATGGATGATGGGCTTATATGAATTTAAAGGGCAATATTATTCCAGATCTTTAATGTACATGAAGCCCCAAGACAAAAATTTGGGGTCTTGTAAACAAACTTAAATTTTAATCCACTTTTGTTATGGGTGATAGTCTTATATGAACTTATTAGGCGATGTAATTCCAGATCTTTAATGTACATGAAGCCCCAAGACAAATATTTGGGGTCTTGTCAACAAACTTAAATAAATTTTAATCCACTTTTGTTATGGGTGATAGTCTTATATGAATTTATTAGGCAATGTAATTCCAGATCTTCAATGTACATGAAGCCCCAAGACAAATATTTGGGGTCTTGTCAACAAACTTTTATAAATTTAATCCCCTTTTTAGTGTTCTGTGAGGGGCACTTCATACCATGAACATATTTTCTTTGATGATAGTATCATACTATCTATATTGGGCTATGCATATGGGACAAAAGTACTCTCGCATGGGTTTTTTCTTCATTCCCACAAGGAAACGACAGCATCTTCCACATACATCACATGCTACCCACATTGCAGTCATATCAGGCTGAAGACAACCAGGCATGTCACACTTTTTCCTCTGCCCTGGTGGTTTCACTGCATTCTTCTTACTTCCTCATCAGCAGTACATGCTCATGTGTAAGACTTTCTAAAAGGATGTCTCGAGTCAAAGCTAAAGCATTCTGTAAGAAAATCATTGAAATATGGCACAATGGTAATACAGCATATTTTAATCTTTTTATCTCTTCAAATTAGTTAACTGGTTAATTCTATCACAATAAGATATACCTTAATTCTTTAAGGTACAGTATACTGTATTGGCTCAAACTATGCCAGATTTTCAAATATCGTCAAAATTCTTAAACTGCTTTATTACCACGCTGAAAGACATATACTTCTTCACTGGGACATTCAGTCCCCTTTTTTTGTGTGTTCATGCTTGTCTGCGAGTTTGTAACTTGGAAGAACCTCTATTGGATATACTCACCATTAATACAAAAGGTCCACATGAGTTCCCATCTTTCTGTTGGGCTGACATCACATGTCCAGTCTTCCATTCTCCATCAAGCTCTCCAACTAGCCTTGAGAGATTATGCATGAACTTCCTGAAAGGTTGTAATTGCAGATATTTAACATATTTTTAGTCTCAAATATGCTGCCTTTGTTTGGAGGAAACAGTACTACAGTCTCTCTTGCATTAATTATATTTAGTTTGAAACTATAAACATGTTACAAAACCAGCTCAATACTTACTTCCATTTACCTACATTAGATCCATCGGATTTTTTAGCTCCGTGGAACACCCGGAGGGCTAAACAAAACCTATATGGAAAGATTCGTAATTTATTACTCAACAATAATATCCACGTTAAACAGGAAATTAATGGAACGCAAGGAAGTTATAAAGCATTGTTTGCCGAACTAATTTATTTTCGTCATAAGAACCAACCATTGTCTGGAGGTACGGTATATATGCTGCTCTTTTTTCTTTATTTTTCTTTATTCTGTAAAATCATATATTTTATTAATTCAAATGCTATTTTACTTTAAATTGTAATTGAAGTGACATATAGTTTATTCAGTCATTCAAGTACGATTTTATTCTGATGAATATTTGTTTTATAATGGAACCCCCCCCCCCCGGCAAATGGTGTAGTCTTTGTTGATATCTCTACACATATACTCGTGCATGTAACTTTCACATCTGATCTGAGTGAAGAGAAGATAAAATACATATTTTATGTGAGCACAAACACGTTGGATTATTCATATACAGTTTTGTTATGAACTTAAGTAAACCTTTTTATATATTTCAACCCTTTTTGGTCGTTATATTAGTTATTATGCTCGTAAACTAAGATCATTGACTCGTCATCAGTGCAGTGGTTTTATTTTTTTTTAACATTAACGTAGTGACTAGTACTAGGCCTACTTCCGTGTATTTCGGACACTTCGTTTTTCTATTTACAAGGTCCGTCCAAAACTTGTGTTTGCATTTGACACCAATCCGGAAGGTCTTTGTTCTTGAGATTAGCTATTTTTTCATCAGTTGCTTTGAAAAAAAACCGTGACATTTCTTACCATTTTTTTTCACTGGCAAACAGGCCCACCGTGTGTCATGTGCGTGTTGACATCTTGCTTTTTCGTTTCAACTGCAGCCTCGGTAGACGGTTAGTCGATATACCATGAACTGTTGAGGCTCGACAACAACAAAACACACACTTGTGCAAAAAGGTGGCTGCCTATAGAAGTGTAAGACCATTCTTCTTTTTCTGGTCACAATATTGGTGGTTTAAATTAATTCAGCAGCATATTCAATTTAACATATATTTTAACTTTTTTTTTGGCCAGCCAATTAAGACCCACCGTACCTGTAGTGCTACTTACATGTACATGCAACTTTCAGTACTAACTACTCCGTTGCTTCAGCCCACTTAGTTTTTGTGAAGAAAAATCAAACCTACATTGCAATTTGTTTCATAGGCCTACATGCATAGACAGTTGTGCTCAAAACATCAGCAAACAAACTGGTTGAAATGAAGCAACAGGGAAGTGTTGCATTGCAGCTGCTAGCTAAATGTGAAGGAGAGGAGACATTGCAGGGTTCATGAACTACCCCTTACTCCCTGTTCCACCTTCGCTTGGGACTCCGGATGGCTTTTTGGCGAAGACAAATAAGAGCACTGGGGTGAACTACATCACTAAAAATATATTCTCTGAAGAAGTGTTGAATGCACCTGATGAAGTGATGTATGTTGAAGATGGAAATGCTCTTTTCTACTGTATTAAAACACAGAAGACATTTGCAGACATCAGTCGAGCATTGTTTTCCATGGCCACATCGGGTAAGCGGGACAATGTTATTTTCAGCACAGACAGCTATGAGCCACAATCAATCAAATGCCAGGAACGGTTTCGTTGAGGTGCAGGGGAAAGACGTACCATCAAAGGGAGCAGCACCCGCTGTCTTGAAAGCTGGTCGTCCTTCTTGAAAAACGATAATAATAAGTCCAGTTAATCGATCTCCTTCAGAAGTGTTGGGCAGAATCAACTACAGCCAAAAATGTCATCCTTGTCAATGCAGGCAAAGCATTTCAGATGAAATCAGGTAGTTCGTCGGAGATCCTTGTATTGTATTCCACCCAAGAGGAAACGGACACACGGGTTGTCCTCTACTGCTTGCATGCTGCAAGAACTGGGTACAAAACAGTGGTTGTCCATAGTTCAGACAGTGACATATTTGTTATGCACTTTGCTGCTACCATTGGAATAACGGTGTTGTTTGAAACGGGAAACGGCAACAAGAGGCACCTCCTTAACATCACTGCTTTAGCGGCTGATCTATCACCAAAAAGGTGCAATGCCCTGCTCGGATTGAATGCTTTCACCAGGTGCAACAGCACAAGCTGCTTCAAAGGCATAGGTAAACTCAACCCCATTAAGCTCATTGAATCTAACCCCAGATTTGAGGATACCTTTGTTGAGGTTGGTGAACAGTGTGAGGTTTCGGCTGATCTTAAGAAGGGCCTGGAGGAATTCACATGCCGGATTTACTTCAACAGGAAAAAACGAGCCACAGACATTAATGAACTGCGCTGGAATCTGATCCAAAGAAGTCAGAGGGGAAGGTGTCAGTGAAAAAGAACATCGACCTAGCAAAGCTTCCACCATGCAGAGCTATTTTGGAGCAGCACTGCAGACGGGCCAACTATCAAGTTTGCATCTGGAAGAGGGCTGCAGAGAATTGTCCAGCTGTTCTTCGCCCTTGGTGCAATCATGGATGGGCCCTTGAAGGTGACACAGTTGTGCCAAAGTGGTAAGAAGGTGATCCCTTGCCACAGCAGCTGATCGATTCATTGCCAAGAGTCATAGATGACGAGTCCGACCACGACATTGACAAAGAAGACGAGAGTGAGTGCGAAGATGTCGGAGGCAGTGACAGTGATAGCGAAGATGAAATATTTTATGTTATAAACTTGTGAGGCAGAGGGGTTTGGAAATTCTCTTCTGGTTTGTCACCAGATAAGCCAACAAATTAAATTATAAAGGTTTAAATGGTTTAATTGCATCCAGGGCGGTTCTTCCACAGAATAATTACTGTTTTTTTCACTGGACGACGCGCGGCTTTGCGTCCGACGAAAATAAATTAGTTCAGCAAACAATGATTTATAACTTCTTTGCATTCCATTTTTGCCCTGTTTAACATGGATATTATTGTTCAGCAATAAATTACGAATCTTTCCATATAGGTTTTGTTAAGCCCGCCGGGTGTTCCACGGAGCTCAAAAATCCGATGGATCTACATAGGATAGACCCTTTCCAGTGTCCATTGAGTCAAGAATTGACACAGACATCTGTCGAACATTGGCGGCCAAGAGAATCCAATGGTTGTTAGTGATGTTAATGGGCATGAAGATCCATTTAAACCTGACCAGATTTATCTAATTGGTTGAAAGAAATGGACAAAAAGCATTATTAGGTACCTTACATCTTTTACTTTGTATAAATTTTCTTAAAAAGTGTCATCAGTTCAGCAGGTGGGAATTTTACATAGGGTTCCCGTCTTACCAGTTTATTGTTGTAAGGGGAAACTTCATAGAGAGGAAGCATAATAAGAATATACTGTGTTTAATCTGTTTGCTTTATGAGAGAATTGAAAGGAAAAACAAAGCAGAGAACTTATCCATTTAACAAATACATGTTACTGTCCGAAATATGAAAAGCAGGAAAAGGGGTATAAAGAAATGCAAAAAGAATCACCTCTCGCGTCATCTCGCATGTGTTAAATCTCCCACATTCCCATAAAACTGCCAGAAACGATGGATGATGAAGACGTGGTTGGCATCACTTGTATTACATTGTGAACGTAGTACAGGGAGGTATGCATTCATTACCTGCAAAATACAAATATGTTCATTTATAAAAGATTAGATGAATTTCAGGCTAACTGGACATACTTCTCGAAGTGAGTCAAGCAACTCGGATTTGGATGAGGGTAACTTTCAGTATAGCTTAGTGTATTTAATGCATAAATCAGGGTTCAGGGCCAGAATATTACTTTATTTCACCAAACAGAGATGTTGCCATTTGTTTGCACGTACAGTACAGTATGTATCTGTCACAACACAAACCATTCTGAACAAAAGTTGTTTACTAGGCTCCTCAGTCACATGGGCTAGTCCATTCCAAGCCAATATGGGCAACATTTTGGTTAAAAATGGGACATCTGAATATGGCCACACTGTTAGCTGTTAGCGTTGGACTATTTTAGACCATGGAATCACACATTCATTTTAGCTGCTGTGATAAAGTAAAAATTTGCACTGTTGGCACCCCATAGATAGTTCACCTTGTTGCTGCTAGCTGGCCTTGGCATAGCTCAACTCTCAGGAAGTTGGCAGGCATAACAGCAGGGGGTCTCCATGCTTCCCTGTGCCATGCATGTTGAGACCTGTTCTGCCTCTCTTCTTCTCTCCTACAGTGTTGGGTTAGGGTTAACCCTAACCCTTATAAAACAGGTTTTGATTATATATAAGCACACATTGTGTTTTAATGTTAACTGCGAGCAACCCTCACAGTCATGAATTCACCGACTGAGTAAGAATTAGGTCATCGAATGAGTTGAGAGCTGAAAAAAAAATTTGATTTAGCAAGACTGTGAGGTTGATAGTCGAGAAATGGGGGACTTCATTGAGTTAACAGGCCACCCATCAGGGACCTTGTGCTAGTGGTTGATGAGTCAGCTGACAAGATTTTCATGGATTTGTCACAATTTTTATTTTTGTTATAACAAATACCCACTGAATTGCCCACATATAGCAGCATCCCAACATACATTCTGTCATTGTTTTGGGTTTCGATCCTTTGTATTCATGATGGCGTATGTGTATTTGCAGGTGTGTGTGTGTTTGGGATGCCCATCTTGTAAACATGATATCTCAAGAAGGGAAGGTCGGAGCACTTCATATTTGGTGTGTAGAAGGACCACATTAAGTACAAGAAGCCTATTGTATTTGGTAGAGATAAAGGTCATTTAGGGTCACCATGGGTTAAAAATTGTGGAAACCTTGTATACAATATCTCAACAAGGGAAGCATAGGCAGACCTCATATTTGTGTAGAAAAACCACATTGAGTGCAAGGAGCCTATTGTTTTTTGAGGAGGTCAAAGGTCATTTGGGTTCATCAGAGGTGAAATTGTGAAAACCTTTTAAACATGATATCTCAATATTGGAACCTCTAGTAGATCTCATACTTGGTATGAAGGTGTATAACATTGAGTACAAGAAGCCTATTAATTTTGGTGGAGGTCAAAGGTCGTTTGGGGACAACAGGTCAAATCTTGAAAGCCTTGTAAACATGACAATTTACATCATCGAAATTATGTATTTTTGCATTCTGGTTTAAATAAACTATGGAATGGAGTTACCCATACCTTGTGATGTGTCTTATGTAGACTTTAGACGGCCTTTCTGTACATAGAATCTCTCTGGCTTGGTTGGCCATAATTGTGATCTGAGATCTGTGGAAATTAAAAGAAATAAAAATATATAGTAAAAGGAGTCATTGAAGTGGTGGGAGGCGGGGGGGGGGGGGGTGTTAGCGTTTTACACTATCTAACATAACGTAGGGGAAAAGTATTCATATGATATTTGATAGGGAACTCCTGAGATATACATGAGCTTATGATATGTTATGCAATGTTAATATGCAATTGTGCATTCCGCTAATTTTTCAGATAGCTATAATTGACATATATTTTGCATTATTAGTCTGTATACTGCAACAGCCAGGACCTGTATGTTTAGCTGCCAATTAAATCGTTGTTGGTGCAGTCTCTACCCCACCACCTATTTCAAATTTTGGTTGTATTACTTTGTCAAAACATATTTTTGCTTGTCTTGCAAGACAATATATTCCATACAGTATATTACCTGGTTTTTATTTGATCTTTTTTTTTTTTTTGGGGGGGGGGGATTTTGGTTGTATTACTTTGTCAAAACATATTTTTGCTTGTCTTGCAAGACAATATATTCCATACAGTATATTACCTGGTTTTTATTTGATCTTTTTTTTTTTTTTTGGGGGGGGGGTTCATCTTCGATCTCAATGTCCAAGAACCAATGTAAGAATGGAAACTGTTGACAAACTACCTTCTTATAATTTAACAGTCCTTGCATGTTTTATTTTGGGCTTCTTTGTTGACTATGAATAGCAACTTAACAACATACTGACATTGCTTGATAAAGTCAAAGATTGCAGTTTTGGGGAAAACTGTCATAACTGTACATTATATAACAGTTTCCAGACCAACCTTCACTGTTTGATATTGCTCTGTTTTTGGTGGTTTCCCATACTGGCAGTTCAATATTTCCCTGCTTGTTACTTGCAGTGGTATGTTGTCATCAATATGTTCAATTTTCCACAGGATTCGGTTCCTGGCAGCTTTCTTTCTTTTGCTGTTTTTGTCATCTGCCCTGTAAGGAAAGTGAATGTGGGTAAATGCTTAGTATGGCATAAAGGGATGTATGTGGTGAATGGACCAATGCTGGATTTCTAAGAGGATTAATTGTCCAGGGGCCCCTGCCAGAATGGATCCCCTCGTTCAGACTTGGCTGAAATTTACTTGAACTTTTCAATGCAATAACAACATGCTACTAATTGATGTGACTGCATTTGAAAATGTCCTGATATGTGGCACGTGTATGTGAGTTTGAATCGAGTGTGTGAGGTCAGCCAAAACTGTATTTGAAAGGTTAATTGTTTCAAGTTTGAAGTTTATTAAAAATTCCAGTATATTTATAAATAGGATATGTAATACAGTTAAGAGTTATAAAGCTTGAAATAGCATGTACTATATGTACAAATAATAAATCAAAAGTTTGGTTTGATCATGAATGATATGTCAGCCGGTGACATATCATTCATGATCAAACCACACTGTATTCGTTCAAACCAACATATTTTTTTTAGGTTCCCATGCTTTGCTAAGAATAGTCTGTACAACGAAAACCCCTGTATATGAGGGAGCAGCAGAATCATGTCAAGGTCAAATGACATTTTCTACCTGAGGATATCGATTGTATGTAATCACAAACATTTTCTCAATGATAGCATGCTGTACATATAGTTGGACTAATCAAGTTACAGTGGGGGGGGGGGATCTTAAAGAGCCTTAGATGATTGATTTAATTTGTTTTTAAGAATTAAGAACAGTGGGTGGCAAGATGTGCCTACGTATGGTTTATGGTACAGATCAACTAAATAGATATAGTGCATAATATAGCATAATTATGTAGGCCTATAAGGTCTATCTAAAAAAGGTATATAATTTATCAAACTATTAAGCCAATTTAATACTTGAAGGTGACTTAAATACCAAATCATTTTGGCTATATATTTGCTTAAATGCAGTCATTGATCAATGTCAGTACAATTGTAGAAGCATGTTATTGCTGTCCATGCAGCTACAATAATCATTGATTGATTGAACAATTATGTGAGGCCTTAACTTTAATTTCCAAAAACATTTTCTCCGTTCATTGTAGAAAAATCAAGTTTTCATGACGGGAAGATGAGCTAGGGCACAATTTTACAGCTGGGACATTATAGGTTATAGAAAACTTATGTTTATGGTAGTGGTGTTAGTCTTAATTATTAAATTGTTTTCTCACCATTTTGCATATGATGTCAATGTTACTCGACTATGACACTCCAGTAATTGTTGCAACTCATCTTTGGAATTCACTAAACCACTCACAAAATCATCGCCCATAGTCGTCATTTGAAAGAATGGAGGTATCCATTCTTTGGGATGGGCATCTGAATTGTATGAAAGATAAGGTTAAATTATGTTATGAATAATCTCTTCAAACCTTGTAGCCTGTGGGTAGCTTGTGTGCAGAATTTATCCTTGGTACTTTATATAATGCCAGTTAAAATGTGGATGTGTAAATTTGTCAAACGGGGGAGGAGACTACGTTGGAACGTCTTGCATCCATGCAACCCTCTCTACATGTGCTGTTCCACCTTTATACATGTCCTTCCCTGATCTGCATATTTTGTGCCCATATCTGTATGCTACTCATTCTGTATTAAACATTTTGGTGCATGCCAGTGCTGGGCAGCCAAGTAGCAGACTCCCCCATACATGCCATGACAACATAACTACCCAGTCTTAATCAGGTTTTGTTATTCTTTAAAGTTTAAGTATGCCCAATTAGCTACCTCATGACTTAGAATTAGTTAGATTAACTTACTCAACAGAAATCATTGCTTTCTTTCAATTCTCCATTTTTCTAGCTTCCCTACTCCCATACAGCTAATCAACTCTGTAATGCTACAAATGCCCACAGGTTTGTCTGGTGCAAATGTGCCGAGCACAGAATTGGTTTAGGAATGTTGGTCAGGAAATTTCGAAAATTCAGACACAGTTAATTTATTGGTGCATGGGCGCAGATCAGTCTTGGATGATGGTGGGAACGCGTGTCCGTTCTCTGATACTATCTAAGCGCAGCGCGACCATGGGTTCGCCCGTAGTGTACAAGAAATTTTTGGCAAATATACCTCCCAGATCGCCGGAAATAACACTTCCCAGACCCAATGATGCTCCCAATGATCTCATGGCTTACAAATTTAGTTTGGGGAAATGCATGGGCGTCTGCAGCAAAAAATCAGGGGACAAATAATCCAAGTAGACTTTTGTATACGATGGGTCTGGGGTCCTCTCCCAGAAAACAATTATAGACTGCCGCAAATGCGATTTCCGTCCTATATTTACCAACTGTGGATAAATATAATAAAATGAGAACTGGACGTGAAGCTAGCTCAAATTGGCAACACACACGCCCCCTGACTGTATGGAGGCTCCGCCACTGGTTGGTACTACGTGCGAAGGTCTTTAATTAAGTTTCGTAGCTCAACGGGAAGCGATTAGAGGGCTGGGCGTAGGGTTGGGGGTGCGTGTTTTCATGCAGATGGGAACAATCTCAAGAAGTGATGGGTGCGTACGCCCCCCCCCCCCAGCATTGATACGCCTTTGGAATGGATCCACTACATGATATTCACAGGAAATATGCTCAATTCTCAAATCGCATGCGGAATTAATTTTGAGATTCATTGTATGAGTTACGGTACTAGGGGTGAGGTAACAATTAGCATTCAGGTCGGGGTGTATAACTTTTATCTCTGGATGGCAGTGTTGCATCGAAGGACATACGTCTAGTGCAGTGCGCATATAGATCCTGGTCTAATACCGAAATGTTCCCCGACGACACAGTTGGTTTCATAGCACACTTTTACAATTGTTTAAGGCGTTCATACACACACACGCGTCATGATATACTATATATAGTATACATCAGTGAGAGAGGAAAAATGGAAACGTCAAAAATGGAGTTGTCGGTGTAAGGGGTAGGCTGAGGCGCACGCCTCTTTCGAAATCCTCGATCCGTCACTGGCTACCCTGTGTATATAATAGGGATCAGCGCTGTAATTATGTCACTGTTCCTCTTTCTCTTCCCGGTGTCTTGGCGTTTTTCTTGTTCACTCCTTTCTCCTTTTTCTCTTTCTTCTTTTTCTTTTCCCTTCCTTCCTCACCTTCCTTCTCTTTTTCCCCCGTCTTTTTTCCCTTTTTCCTTCCCTCTTTTTTTCTCTCCTCCTTTTCTTACCCGGGGGGCGCGCGCCCCGCCGCCCCCAACGCCCCCCCTGGATACGCACCTGCTGAATATTGAACATAGCCCTAAAGAAGTTAAACTATGTTTCTACGATCTTTACCAGGAGGAAAAGTTACTGTTGAAGTTCAGTTCCATCATTCTATGTCCAGTTAATTTTGGTTCAGAATCAAGATATTATCCCGTCCAAATAAAGCTTAACTTCGAATGTATCATGAACGTATATAGTGCAGTGTGTAGTATACACACCGGGCAAACCCAAAATTTCCCGCGTTTGATATTTTGTCGTATTAGGAACTTTTGGTATGTGACGTCACCATGTGACTAACGTCACATGCAATCTACGTCAGCCTTTCACGTTATGTCAACGAAACCCCAAAGATTTAAAAACTTGAAAACTTCTATCTAGACTTAGAGACCACATTACTTTTGCGATTTAGTGTGTAAGTCAATGGGGCTTTTAATGGGCGTATGCTACCTTAAGCCAAAATGCCAAATTTTTCATTTTAAGTGCTAGAAGTCCCAATTTTGGAACAAAGTAGTTGCTAGGGTGTGTAAAAATGGTTTTCAAGCAAACGTCTGCAAATTTCAAGCTTAGGTGATTTTTACGCATAAATTAATATTACAGCCATAAAGTACCACAAAGAGCATGTGCGTGTCTATACATTAGACTAGAACAGCCTTCTGAGCATTTCTGACCAGTTTTCCTCCCCAATAAACTATTGGGTCATTAAGCATTGACCTACCAAAGCTTCCGTAATATGATTCCTGCCGTGAATCTGCTTAGTAGGTGCCAAAATGCACAAAACTCAAAATCCTTCAGAATCAGACCCAAATGCCTGCAGTGTGTGTGACGTGAACGACTAAGTTCAGTGAAATTTGACATCTGTGAGCACCTAAAGTACATGGTAATCATATTTAAGGTTAATTTTGCTAAAGTTGGAAGTACCTGGTGCTTAACTTAGGACAAAAACTCAGTTTCAATGCATGAAATACCCATAATGTTGTTAGCTTAGGCCTAGGCCTCAGGTTCACAATGGCGCTACGTTAGTATCCTAGACCAAGTCTACACCAGCTGTAGCACAATGTTGTATGAGGTCTGTATCCTAAGTGGAGTGGCTGCTGAGTGCTAATACCTTGCACAGAGAATGTTTTGAGTCTTATTTAGCAAATAATCCACAGAGGTATGCATTTTCTGCTCCTGCATATGTGCATCACGGGGTTTTTTAGCCTATTCTATATCATTAATTTTCTGTTGCTTTGTCAATTTTCAGAGAAAGTTGATGTGCTAAGTCCTCAGCATTCACAGCTATATACTTTGAATGGGTGTGGTATCAATGGACTCAACTGGTTAGATGAGGTAACAACAAATCCCAAACAACTCTGACAGCAGAAAGAGATATCCTGATGCTTCCATGGGAGATCTACTGTAGTAACTATAGGTACCAGTGCTTGCCACCAATGGAGAATACGGTAATTTGACGTTGTTGTTCTTTGCAGAGCAACAAATTTGAATGTTTTATCATGAGATATGCCACCTTATCCACCTCTCTTCCCTTATAATTGTCTTGAATACATTGTACCAACCTATGCACAAACCTTTAAATGGACTGGATATGCTATTGAGGTAACCAGTGTA
>KN882858.1:158846-169853 GCA_000934455.1 Apostichopus parvimensis
TATTAGAGTCTATATCCATCCGCTCGATTGTTCTCCTGTTTCAGGAAAAGTGCCAAAAAGCAGCAGGAGAACATCTTTTGTGACCTGTTATCAATCATGATCTAGTTTTTTGTGGATTTCATGTTGAAGAGCATGAATGGAAGTACATGTTGTAATGATTCTTTTTATTCTAAGATATCGCCCTCTATTACCAGAGAGAGCATAACCCTGTAACGTATTGAAGAACATAATAAACCGACATAAAAATCCACAAGATTCTCCACAAATATTTACATGGTGACAGAATTGGGATCGATTTTTTGCAATGGAAGGCCTACGTCAACCGGAGAATCTAATTTTGAAAGGAAATGTTATTAGTGGAAGTTTTGGAAGCAGAAATTTACACTTTATAAACATGCTTCAGGCCTAAGCGCAAAGGACCCTATGGTACAGTGTAGTACGTTGCTACACATAATACGCGATGATGCATTACACGTATACAATACGTTTACTTTCGCGACTGACGAAGAGAAAAAGGACCTAAACGTCCTGATACAAAAGTTCGAAGAACATTTCTTACCACAGAAAAACGTAACATTTGAGCGACACGTATTCAATACGACATTTCAACGCGACGGTGAATCATTTGAACAATTTTTGACCGAGTTGAAAAATCTTGCTAAGACATGTGATTTTGGCACACTCACAGATGACCTTGTGAAAGATAGAATTGTGGTCGGACTCCGAGATGATGCAGTTCGAGCAAATTTGCTTGCAAAGAAAGACCTAGACCTTGCCAAAGCTGCAGAAATATGCAAAGCTTCAGAAAGAAGTAAAGCTCAGATGACACAACTGAACAAATCTACGCGACAGAGTACAAGTGAAAGTGAAGTGTACACAGTCTATCATAACAGAAGTAACAAAGCAAATAACGATAAGCCTAGACAGTCTCGAAACTATGATAGGTTTAACACACAAAGCAATAGGCCTAGCTCAACTCGACACCAGTGCAGTAAATGTGGTTATAACCATGATCGCAGTGGATATTGCCCAGCAGAAGGGAAATCTTGTAATAATTGTGGCAAAACAAACCATTTTGCCAATATGTGCTGAACAAAATTAAGTCAGTCAAAAGGCTCCAAGACACAACATGACAGACGTAACCAACCAAAGGTACATACAGTAGACGAGGAAAACAGTGATACCGGTACAGAAGGATCCGACAACTCAGACTTTTTCATTGATGTTCTAGAGTCTTAACAATGCAAAACAGCTGATAGTGAATGGAACGTCAATTTGTTAGTCGAAGATGAGAAAGTCAACTTCAAGCTTGACACTGGAGCACAATGCAATGTGATTTCTTCATCAGTCCTGGAAAACATGGAGAATGTGAAGTTGCAGAGATCAAAGATGCATCTGATAACTTACTCAGGACACAAGCTACAACCGATGGGGAAGTGTGTACTCCTCTGTGAACACAAAAATCGATACTAAGACCTCAGTTTCCAAGTGGTCAAAGGAATGAAGAAGCCCTTACTTGGCTTGAAAGCGTGCACAGCCCTAGGACTGATTAAACGTATCAACAGTGTGGAGTCATCGAAAACTCCAGAACCACAGGACAAGTACAGTGATGTATTTAAAGGACTTGGTTGTTTGCCAGGTAAAGTGACACTCAAAGTAAAAGAAGGTAGTAGGCCAGTAGTTCACCCGCCCCGTAAAGTTCCCATTGCATTGAGAGAAGATGTAAAAGAAGAGCTTAAACGTATGGTTGATTTAGATGTGATAGAGAAGGTCACTGAACCAAGTGATTGGGTTAGTAGTATGGTAACTGTCATAAAACCTGATAGGAAGAGGGTACGGATATGTTTAGATCCGAAAGATCTGAATGAGGCATTAGATAGAGCTCATTATCCAATGAAAACAGTGGAAGAAATCATAACTAGGCTTCCACAAGCTAAAGTTTTTAGTACTTTGGATGCAAATTGTGGGTATTGGCAGTTGGCCTTAGACTCAAAAAGTTCAAAATTATGTACTTTCAACACACCCATAGGGAGGTATAGGTACAAAAGGTTGCCTTTCGGTATTAATGCTGCCCCCGAAATATTCCAAAGAGTCATGACAGAATTATTCGATGATTTAAGTGGTGTAGAAGTCATGATGGATGACATCATTGTGTGGGGAGCTGATGAGGCTGAGCATAACATTAGGCTACAAAATGTCTTACAAAGATGTCAAGAAAACAATCTAAAACTAAACATAGACAAGTGTAAGTTTAAAGTCAGTGAAGTCAAATACATTGGTCACATATTGACATCAAATGGTATAAAACCTGACCCAAAGAAAGTAGAGGCAATTCAGGAAATGCAGCCTCCAACAAATGTAACTGAGCTTAAGAGATTTCTGGGAATGATAAATTATGTTGCTAAGTTTATTAGGAATTTATCAGCTATCTCTGAACCTTTGAGAGTGCTCCTGTGTAAAGAAACAGTATGGCATTGGGAAGAAGAACAGGAAAAATGTTTCAATTCCCTAAAACAAATGATAACTAAAACTCCAGTACTACAGTATTTCGACACCAACAAACCTGTAACAGTAAGCGTGGATGCTTCAAAAGGTGGAGTTGGGGCTGTACTACTGCAAAATGAAAAACCAGTTGCATATGCATCGAAAACGTTCACAGATGCACAAACAAGATATGCACAAATTGAAAAAGAGTTGGCCGCTATTGTATTTGGATGCGAAAAATTCCATCAATACATATTTGGCAGAATGACATACATTGAAACTGATCATAAGCCCCTAGAGGCTATATTTAGAAAACCATTAAGTGTAGCACCCCCGAGGCCTCAGAGAATGTTGCTTAAGTTGCAAAAGTATCAGCTTACAGTTAATTATAAGAAAGGCTGTGAATTATATGTTGCTGATGCTTTAAGTCGTAGTTATTTACCTGATACATCAGATGAAGTTAATGACAGCTTACATATCATGGAATGTGTAGTATCTCCTTTGCCAATTTAAAATTTAAAATTGACAGACATAGAGAATGAAACACAAAAAGATCCAGTTTTGGCAAAGCTTCATCAGCAAATTATTTCAGGATGGCCAAACAGTAAACAAACTCTGGACAAAGATTTAACTCCATATTGGGCTTGCCAAAGTGAATTGACAGTTGAGAATGGGTTAATTTTCAAAAATGAAAAGGTGCTCATTCCTGTGAAATTGCGAAAAATGATGCTTGGAAAAGTTCACCAAGGGCATCAAGGAATCGAAAAAACTAAAAGGTTGGCAAGAGATCTAATGTATTGGCCAAACATGGCAGTGCAAATCACAGAAACAATTGAAAATTGTGATGTTTGTAATCGTTTTAGACATCAAAACCAAAAGGAGCCACTGAAGAAACATGAAAGCCCAGTGCGCCCATGGCAAAAAGTGGGAACAGATCTTTTTGTGTATAATTCAGACACCTACATAGTAATGGTAGACTATTACTCCAGTTACTTTGAGGTTAAGAAATTATCCAAGACTAAGTCAAATCAAATAATTCAGTTTTGTAAACAACAGTTTGCTAGATTCGGTATCCCTAGCATAGTAGTCTCTGACAATGGACCACAGTATTCATCTGTTGAATTCAAGGAGTTTAGCAGAGCATATGGCTTTAAGCATGTGACATCTTCGCCATTGTATCCTCAATCTAATGGTAAGGCAGAAAAGGCAGTTCAAATAGCTAAGAACCTAATAAGAAAATCCAAGCTTTCTGGACAAGACCCCTATATTGCTTTGCTTAATTACAGAAACTCTCCCCAAGAAGGAATCGATTCGCCGGTACAAATGTTAATGAGCCAACGAACCCAAACACTACTTCCAACTTCACCCGCCTTGTTAAAAAGCAAAACACCAAAGAATGTTCAACAGAAATTCAAGAAAAGGGCACACAATCAGGAGAAGTACTATAACCGTGGTGCTAAGTCTTTGCCCCCCATAAGTGTTGGAGAGTCAGTGAGTGTCAGATTTGGCAAAGAGTGGAAACCTGCAGTGGTAGTTGCCAAATCTCCCTATCCCAGATCATATGTTATTCAAGTTGGTTCTCAGCAATATCGAAGAAATCGTAGAGATCTGAGAAAAGTGAGACCTAAGTATGCAATACCATATGTGCAGGATATTGATGACGATCAACCTGCAAACGACATTGTTGACCCTGACCCGGTTTGTTCAAGAAGAGGACGGATACTCAAACCAAATCGTGATCCAAACTTTTCGTATTATTGATCGATGGGTTGACAAATGACAACTTTAGGAAATTATGTGTCTTGTGTAATCATTTATTTATTACATGTTCAGTTTGATTTTTATATGTGATATCTCACTTCCTTAAAGAAAAAAGGGAGATGTAATGATTCTTGTTATTCTAAGATATCACCCTCTATTACCAGAGAGAGCATAACCCTGTAACGTATTGAAGAACATAATAAACCGACATAAAAATCCACAAGATTCTCCACGAATATTTACACATGTGGTGAGAAAATTGGGTCAATTGAGGCAATTTTAGACCCCTTTAGGCCTCCCAGGAGCAGCGTAAGAAATTTGTTTACCACTGAGTGAAGAGGTTTGTTTACAAGTGACGAAAACTTCAGGCTTGGATAGCAAAAAAATGTACATGATCATGATACGGAAAATTGATGGTGCCATGAAAGGCCAATTTGTCAGCTATCCGGTGATGGGTAGCGTTTAGCTAGTGATAATTAACTTCTATCTAGACTTAGAGACCACATTACTTTTGCGATTTAGTGTGTAAGTCAATGGGGCTTTTAATGGGCGTATGCTACCTTAAGCCAAAATGCCAAATTTTTCATTCTAAGTGCTAGAAGTCCCAATTTTGGACCAAAGTAGTTGCTATGGTGTGTAAAAATGGTTTTCAAGCAAACGTCTGCAAATTTCAAGCTTAGGTGATTTTTACGCATAAATTAATATTACAGCCATAAAGTACCATAAGTCAATGGGGCTTTTAATGGGCGTATGCTACCTGAGTGAGAACCGTTGCGGGTCCGCCATCTTTGAAATTTTAACAAGTTAGCATCATATATACAGCTCTACATTTAACACAGCGTATGCACTGGAATGCAACAACGCAGAAGCCAGTGTACATACTTCGATCAATTTTAGCAGATGTAAAAGGTTTATATAGGTTTTTGCTTGGATAAATCCATACCACAAATGAAAAAATTCGTCAAATTTCAGTTTGCTAGAAAACAAGCCGTCAAAATTCAGTCCACACGGCACCGAGTGATGTTAGACAACCATCAATGAATTTGTATCGAAGTTAGCATCATATCCAGCTCTACATTCAATACGTTTCCACGGTTCGTAGGGATACTCGTAAGCACTACGTAGCAGCCAATGTTCAAGCACCATGTTTGGTTTCAATTGTACGTTTCAACGATGGTGTGTGTGCAGGGGGAGGTGTGGTGGGGGATCTCAGACAAGTGATGTGCTTAGCATACTACATCACACCCCTTATGAAAACTTGAGCATGCAATTAAAAGAGTGGGGGTGTGGTTACTATCACGAATTAATTTCTCTGCATGTGCTTAGCCTTATCATAGTAACATTGCACTGCATATTCCTTAGCATCCCATGAGAGGTGAAGTCAAAGTATAGTGATAGGAACAACCCCCACCACCCCCCCCCCCACACCCACAGGAGGTATCCGCTTGTTGCATAACTTGCATGGGGATGGATAAGTATGTGCAACTGCATATCTGTAATAACTTTCTTGCAAGAGACTGCATTTAATGGTACAGAGGAGCAGAATAGCATGTTTGTCTTTAAGGAGCTGTAAATATTAGTAGTCTTATGGACATGTGGTATGAAGTAAAAGATCCGATTTCTGACACCTTTGACAAACAAAGAATCAAATAGAAAACCAATTGTTAAGGAATTTCTCTTTTATTGGAGGAAAATGGCTTTCACCTGAAAGACTGATTGCCTTAAAAAAATATGTAAAAAGAAACATTAAAAGAGTTACCTGTACTTCTGTCATAAATTAGAGAAGAGGTTAAACAATAATTAGTAGTTTGTACTAAGCTGTTCATCTAATATATGAACACACTATACTTTTCGATAGTTGATTAATTGGAAACCTCAATTTTAAATTTATATGAAACACATAGTATGTTAGATGATGAATGTTCTTTAGTAGATATATCAGAAGGTATCAATGGGGGTTCTTTCTCTGACGCACAGAATTACCAAGGTATCGATTATGTCCGAAGCCTAGCTAAAGACAGCACCAAACAGGTACAATTTCCATCTCTACTGTCAAGTCAAACTGATGCTCATTCTAAGCTAAAACATGGAAATAACCACCCGGAATATAATGTGTCAGTTGAAGAATACGTTGAACTTTATAATGGTGCAATTCCAACGTTTAAAGAACAGGGATTAAAACTCGCCCATCAAAATATAAGAAGTTTGCCCAGTAAAATAGAGGAATTGCATCATATTCTGAGAAATAAACCTTTTGATGTAGTTTGTATCTCAGAAAGTTTTTGTGATGATACAATATGCGATGAAGTGATAAATGCCAAATTTTATTTCTCATCGGAAAGATAGAAATAGAAATGGTGGCGGTATTGTACTTTATATAAATAGTGGTATTAATCACATCCGAAGACATGATTTGGAATTTGAACAACTTGTTTGGGTCGAAATTAAAAGGACTAAAAGTAAATCACTCTTGGTTGGTGCTGTGTACAGACCGCCAAATGCTGATGTATCATTTTTTGAATACTTTACATCTATGACTGAAAAAGCTATTTCATCCAACAACGAAGTTTTCATTTTAGGTGATTTTAATTGCGACTTATTGAGCAATACTCCATGTGTAAATATGAGAAAACTTACGGAAATTGCGAATCTCTTACAAATTTCCCAACTTGTCAAAAAACCAACAAGGATCACAGATTCAACGTCAACATTAATTGACCATATATGGTCATTTTCACAATCAGTGGTGTAACTTTTGTACACTGAGGGCCAAAATTTCAAACATCATATTTATTGAAATTTTTACTAACATCACATGTTAAAGGGTTCAAATTTTTGGAACTTCAACTTTTCGGAGCTTAAACATATACGTTTATGGGTGTAATTTTTCAGTGACTGTATGACTCTAGGAAACTTTAAGCAAAAAGATATATTTTTGGGCAACCATATTTACACAGTGTTAAAACAGTACTCTGATTCAAGTAAACTTTAAAATGCTTATCATTATATGTTACTTAAAAATGAAAAGGTTTTGGCAGGAAGTTTTTAATACTATTGCAGATATTTCCATGTTAACTAAAAATTTATTGGAAATCAAGGATTGTTTTTCTTAATTTTAACTTTAAACTATTTAAAAAAAAGATAAGGCCAAGTCAAACACCCTAAATATTGTCTCCTCACAGAGGGCTAATATCTAATCCAAGTTGCCAAAAAATCCATGCAGTTTTGCAAAAGTTGGAATTTTCCCACTTACGCGTTTCGGAGGTGACGTTAACATTTTACGTGTGTTTCGGAGGTGACAAAAATGTTTACAAGTTGTTGTAAAGGTTGTTTGCTAATAGCAAAGAATTAAACACTTAATCTCAATGTATATTCATAACATCTTTAATAAAACACTGATTTAAATTAAAAATATTTATGCCAAGTAGCACAGAATGTACGTTAACTACCTGGACAACTAGTGAAACAAGTGAATGAATACAGAACACAGAATACAATAGGTTTATGTTATAAAAGATAGCTAAATGTCAGGTAAAGCAAATATGGGCATTTAAAAGCAATTGTAAACATTGGGTTGAAGTCTCTTACTGTAGCACTCATATTGCAAATGATTATCTCACCTACAACATATTGTATATACCTTCAGTCTCTTTTGTTTCGGAGGTGACGCTAAACGTTTACACAACCCAGAAGGCTTGATTCATGCTAAAACACATAGAACTTACCTTGGAAAGTATGAAAAACATAAGAAGGATATGTTGATAATATTTTAATGACATTCATGATACTAGGACTATGACTGCTTTTGCTGCCATTCATGATAACTTGGAGACAATACTGTATCCGTTCAAAATCATTTGGTTAAATTCACACTGTTTTGGCTAATTGCATATGAAATATTATACCACAAAGAAATGATTAACATTGCGTAGCCATTAGCCATTCTGACTGCTAGTTACAGTAACATTTATGTAGGTTACACTTTTGGCAGTGAAACTTACTCTCACATTCCTGTAACCTTTTACAAATTTGAAGAGGACATTCAGTCTAATTTAAAAAAAAAACACATCATTAACATGAAATAACCACAGTCTATCAAAGTTTCAGTGAAAAGTTAGGTTAACACTTGTCAAAAACTGCATGAATGATGGGCTACAAACATTTAACAGCAGCTTGGCTACTATGGCCTTGTTCACATTTAAGAATGCACCCGCACTTCAAGTCCGCAAGGGCAATTAATTCCCTTAGTGTGAACACTACTTTACTCATACTTCAAGTCCGTGTGCAGTATTAAGAATTTATCCTCCTTTCTGGGGTTTCATTCAATCGTTCTTGCATTCTTAATAAATGTAATGTGAATGGTCGCGGACTTAATGGTGACCCGAGATTTCCGGTTAAGTTATAAAATATCCGATATCAAGTTGCCATTGGACGGGTAGTACGTACATGTATGTGTTTGTCAGAGCGTTTCCCTTCTTAACAAAAACACTACCAAACGATGCTGTTCGTGAACCCATTTCATTTTCTTTGAACCGATTTGACCAACACTGCAGAAAAGACGCGGTAACGGTTGTGAGACGAAATCAAACTGAATGACAGTCCACTTAAATCTACTGTAATAACCTTAAATTCATTGTACGCCGTACTAACAGATTTTCGAAGAGGCCAAACTCTGTAATTTTATGGTTATATCAAAACGGATGATTTTGGGTTCGGCTGCTACTGAAGTTAGTAAAAGGCTAAAACCATTTCATCTGGCCTGGCCTATAATGAAGTTGCACTAGCCTACTGTATGCAGATACAGTAAACCTTACTAGGTCTTTAGACCTAACATTAAATGCCTTCAATGTTGGATTAGCCTCAAATGCGACATCAAGCAGTAAAACACTGACTAGCAAGATCGTTCGCTCATCCACTTGAATGGTTTGGAAGAAATTCAAATCTGGGTTAGCATGTTATGGTAATGCCAGTACGGAGTTGTTTGAATACAGTTTACTGTTTATGTGCGATGATTGTACGTTGCCGTACAGTGGTGTACTGAGTAGTACGTACTAAGTACAGCACATAAGACAATGGCAAAGCACAGGGGGAATGTAAACAGCTGATGACCTTTTCACGCCTGCGCAGTATATTAATCTCGCAAGCAGATGAAACTTACTCGTTCTGACATGTGAATGCGTCTTGTTCTTAACTAGTTGATCCTCATCGCGGAATATCAATAATCGCCCAGGTTGCATTCTTAAATGTGAACAAGGCCTAAGAGACCATCTGGAGCAACAATCTAGAGTTAAATGAGTGCTCACTCTATAAAGGAAGTTGTTTGTAATTGGTTGTTAAAGGCATTGAAGACTCGCCCCAAACCGCGTCCGGCAATCTGAAAAAGTTAACTTTCGGTTGCTTGCAAGTGACGTTTTGTTTGTGTCGCTACAAAATGCAGACAGTAATCAAACGTGATACCTTGTTATCTTTAGCTGGACCTGAGATGTCCATCGCTGTATTGTTTGTACACTGTGCTGTGGGTATTGACCACAGCTGTATGTACTGACTGTACACTATTGTCTAAATACCGACGGTGGCAAGCTGTGTGTGTATTTTCTGGGATCGATGGTGGTGTCTAACACTTCTGTTACACCTCATTGAAACTAGGTCAGATTACCGGCATTAGACGTTTCTTTTTGGGCCAGTCTTCACACCCTTTAAGAAAAGGGAGGGGAATTCCCTGTTCAAAGTTTATGTATTTTTGGGAAATCTCTTTTCAGACAATTTGCTGTGATAACAACAGCTCATTAAAGAAGATATATTTGTCCCATGTTAATAAAGTTTTAAAACCTGCATGTTTGGTGATTGTGATCTTTTATGGACAGAACTTCTTTACTAATCAATCATTTCATTCCAGTATATTAATAGCACTAATGTAAGCAATGGTATGCTATCTCTTGTCCAGAAAGGGGAAAAAGTGGCAAAAAAACACATATTGTAATTTATTCATCAACTGTGCATGTGAGAGTTTCATTAATACTTTCTTCAGTTTGTTACAGTGTTTTCTAAGGGAGATGAAGTCATCCATTAGCAAATGATGGTACACAAACAGCAGAAATGTAAAAAAGTAGTGTTAACAATATTGTGTCACCTCCGAAACATTAATTTACAGTTTAATTCAAATTTAACATAATTAATAGAGGACCTTTTAAAAGATATTATCATACTGGTTGCTACACCTCTACAGAATTACTGTAATATGAGTTTTAGCCAAGGAAGACGTTTATTGGATAAGTAGGATCACATATTCCAAAGGTGTTTCGGAGGTGACGCATGTTAACGGAAAGTTAAGAATCTCCCAGAAATTAAAACGACTGGTCATGTTGTCACAACTTTTACTCAAATATAACGTTAGGGGGTGAGGTTTATTTTAATAAGTTCAATATGGCTATACTATTGTTTACATTAAACTTGGGCTGAAGAATGCTTTGTTTCGGAGGTGACGGAAAAGTTAATGGAAAAGTTAACATTAAATTTGAAATTTACGCAATTTTTTTAAGAATTCCAAATGAATAATATTTTAGGGCCCAGATATTAGACACATTAGTTATTGTAATAATGCAACCTTACTTAACAAAATTTACACTGCTTAACTAGGACTTAGTTGCAGTCAAACTTAGTTACCATATGTTAACGGAAAATGTCACCTCCGAAACGACAAAATCTAGCCACCGGTCCTTGGAGAAGGAAAGGAAGGAAACCTGGGGAACACAATTGCATTTT
>KN882859.1:2944-31344 GCA_000934455.1 Apostichopus parvimensis
CCCCCCCCCCCCTCTAGCGACGTCCCTGGCTGTAACCTACGTATATTTAGTGACGCGGTTAGCTACACTCTAGTATTTTAAGTTTGCATGTACTTGAATTGTGCAGGAAGTGTGAAACGGCTTGTTATACATTGTAAAATTACGTAAGTGTCACGTGAACTAAGAAGACAATTGTGTAGAGAGCGAGGCTGATGTTGAAAGTATTGACATGAAGGTTGACTATTCGAGGACAAATAAGGAGACATTTTCAGCCCAATATGAATAATTAATAATTACATCGCTCAGGGAACACTGAAGGCCGAAACAAGAACGTCAGCAATTTCTTGAATTTCAAGAACTTATTTAGACAACTAGTTAATTTATATTTTCTTCTCTGATCAGTCAAATGACCTACGGGTAATTTACAATAAACTCTACTAGAGATATTCTTCAAGGTGCATTATATAATCGTTTTACTTTCCTTCTCTCTATTGTTTAAGGAGGTTAACATCATCGTGTCTCGGGTCAAATATCATTCCCATTGTGAGTGGAAGGTTGTTCTAACAAATACTCTTATTCGTGTTGTTGAAAGTAGCGTTGTCCAGATATAGCAGTGATCCTATATATACTTCCCATATGAATATAACCTCTACCCTATTCCCCGACAGGACGTACCATCGGTAGCCGGGCGCATTTTTTTCTTCTCATCCAATCAGACTGCTCTTGACGTCAGCATCGATAAAGAAAATTGCTTGGAATTTGGAAGACATACAATGAATCAGAAGAATGATAAGGTCCGTGGGTCTTAAAATGTCAAAACTTGAATGAGTTTATTGGCGTCACTGAAATATGGTACTTAAGCTGAACAGATTAATTGTTGTTGATTGACCTGTGCAACTTAGTAAAGTCTAGTTACTGGGTTTCCTTCCAAACGCCGTAACTTTACTGTTAATGCTTGGAACACATGTTAACCGTATTTATGATACATACGCTACATTCCATTGGGTTCGTGTTTACGTTATTCAAGATTCTTGAGCAGTTCTATTGAAATCGGAATGCCTTGTTTGGAATGGCTACAATAAAAATCAACTTTACGAAATGAGTTCACGAGTCTTGAACGAGTTTACGCAAAACATGACAGCAGCAAAAGTTTGATTCGGTAAAGTACGTGAGTAAATTGCGCGACAATTAGTCTGAATTTACATGTCTAAACTTTGGAAAATGGTACGCAAATAAACAAGGCTATATTTACATAATTTTTTTGTTGAATTAATCATTTGTGTATCTCCATTGGTTTAAATCATATATACAGGAAACTATTGAATATACACCATACATATAGGATGGGTATATCGTTGTTGCAACGAATGGATGCAGACATTTTGGTAACCTCGAAGTGAAGGTTTCTATAGTGATGACATAAATGTTCCGACCTATCATGAGCAACTATTTACACATAATTGCAAACCTGTTTGGGAAAAAAACATTCGCATCCGGGCATTCCATTTCGCACGTTGCTGTCACGTGTCCCACGTAGTATACGCGACAAGGCTCACTGTGACACACATGTAAAAGCCTCCGTTCAGGGGTCCGATTGTCACATTTCATACAGACTTCTTGTGATAATATAATTGACTAATTACATGTGGTGTACAGATATATACTGCCAGTTTTATGGCAACTGTCATTTCTATTGAGTAAATAAGATGCCGAGGGGTTGTGTCCCTAGATTATGAGCCCTCAAAATTATGTCATTTAATAACGTGTTTTAAGTGGATTGTCAGTCGTCTGTGCCAATAGCCTGCTATATTATACCGTACCCATAGTAATCTCTACCTATAAAATAAGTAATATATTATCATACGAATCTACAAGTGGCTGCGTCATACGACTAAACTATTATGTAGTTTTAAATATATATATATAGCTCCAGAAGTAATAATTTTTAAGGATGTCACGAATATACCAAGTCAGGTTATTCTTGTCATGAATCATAATGTAACCTGGAAAACATTCGGTTGGACTATCCGTAAATCCAACCGTCTACCTACGAATTAATTATTTAAGGATTGGTACTGTATGACTTGAGTTGACTTGAGCTGACTTACTTAAGTTGACATACTTGTCAATCAAAGATAGACACATCCTGAAAAGGTCTCTTTGAGAGAATGAAGCTAGAGTGAAAATGTTGTAATACATGATAGTACACTGAAAATATACCGTGAACACTGTGGTAGTTGGTATTCCTTTAACTACAAAGTTAAACATAATAAACTCGTTAGGCAACACGCATTTCCGTCATTGATCATGTGGTATTAAATATTCGTACCCATCAGTTATATTACGTGATGATGTACCATGATGCGCCTAGGTTATAACTGTAAAACGTAATTCAATAGTTGTTAAGCAGTATTAGATACTACCACCATGTTCGTAGCAACTTTATGAATATTTGTTTGATAACCCTTAAGCCTTCTAATGCTATATCGATCATTACCCACACGGTACAATACTTTGAGTCAAAGTATGAAACAGTTAAAAGTTTTCACATGGTGTTGTAATAAATCCGAATTATTCATTTAGGGCATTGGTCAGGAGAATAAATTGTTGCACACACAGAAAATAAGTTAATATATGCTTCACAACATGCAGTGGTAGCAACCTAATTATGTGTTAGTAGTTTCCATAACTGTAAACTATTCTGTTATCGCGAACAGTCTTAGCAATACCGTTATACTTGAACGTGCAGCAACGATTCAGCGTAAGAATAGACACAATACAATTGTAAACACACATTCTTTTGCAAAACGATTTCGAGCAAATCCTTCTCCATTGTCTTGGTTTCTTTCATTTTCTCAGTACTACGTAAGTCCATGAATTCCGATCATTGTTAAGCATGATACGGTTCAGTAGCCAATCATAGTAAAACGTTAACGGTTTTGACTACGGCTTTCTTGTTACTGATTACACACATATGTACAGTCTGCTGTTTTAAAACGTTCACCGGATAGTGTTACACCTTACCGTTGTACCACGTATTCTGTTTATTAACAGTCTATTGAAGATCAAAACATTTTAAAAACCAAATTATACAGAAGAAGCAAAGTTTACAGTTCAAGTTTATATATTGATTACGCCCGATGCAGTTACAAATACCTTTTATTTACTGAAGATCAATTGAAGATGGAACATTTAAGAGACATTCTGATCATATGTTTGTTTTCTTAATTCCCGAGACGAGTGATATGTGACTGGGAATGTAGTAAGAAATGGCCACGTTATAACCGACTCCCTAGTACATGAAATACGTTGCAAAAAAGGTATTTGATAATATAGTGTGCTTCTAGGGTTATGACATTCTTGTTGTACAGCGTAGATTTAACACACATATTCTGATATACAACTTGGAAACCAATTAAAATCCCGTCTTAACATTTTTTATCAATCTAACTGGAATGTATCAATTCAAATCGTGTAAACTGCGACATCAGACAGGGGCTATATGATGTATGACAAGGTTTGTCTAACTAACGTACCCTTAAGTTAAAGATATCACTGATTGATTATGTTGAACATATTTGGTTCACTTGCACACTATATGGAAAGTGTGATGACCCATGCAATGAACGCTAAACGTCAACTCCAAGTTTAGCATGTTGTAGTGTTTTGTAGATTAACGTTTAAAAAACGTTATTTAGACTGTTTATTGAAATACTTTTTAAGAAAAGTCACCCAGGGAAAAACTTGGGCGCTAAATCCAAACAACCGAACGACTGATCCGCTCTCAACCTCATTCCCCTTGCATCGAGACTGTGACTGTGTGATCATCGTCGGGTGTGTTCATTGAAATATTAAGATGTCCATCTTCTTAGCAATAATTTTGAGTTAGTTGTGTAGCCTTAGTTCCACATCCAACAGCAGTATTGTGATGCTTTACAAAGTCGTTATTGCATTGATTAGAATCTGTACTCAATTGCTTGCAAAAAAGTTATGTTGCTTGAGTGTATGAATGTATGGATGTATCGAGAAAGGCTGTGTAGCCTTGTGTGTGGATATAACTTCAATCAATATGGTGTCTATTTTGCTCAGAGGTTAAAACTGAAAGTAATAACAAGGTTACGTTCAAAGTGTATTTCTCATTCAGGAAATGTGATTACTTGTTATTTGAAACTCTCGATGTAAATGGTTTTAAATGTGTTGACATGAGGAAATCGGTTACAATGTTAGATTGGGGTTGTTTTTGTAAAATCGATGGAAAGCCAGAAAATGAAAATCATGAGGACGTTTCTTCTTGTTATCACGAAGCTATTCGAGTTAACGTACAATGATATTGACATGGAAACTAAGACCTATCGTCATTAACATATATCATTTGTCATGTTTATTTCCCTTGGATCGTTCATTTTGTTGTATTTTTACTTATTTTTACACGTTATTTCTACTTTTCTGCATGACTCCATTACCTTACATCAGACATATATTGAGACTAATGTGATGGTATGTAGGGGCAACCAATAACTGTTTGGATTAATTCCATATCCCGTCTATTAATTAGGTGTTAATCAGCGGTGTACCGTATGTTTATTGAATGATAAAGCACGAAATGGGGTACAACTCATACGATGCATAAGGCCGTATACCGATTGCATCCAGCGATATTGTTATACCCCCGTGCGTGCGTTCACACAAAACACTAAATAAGCATTTACCAGGAACTAACCAGCAAATGTCTCGCAACGGTACCACCTTAAATTGTTTTTGCTACGCTACGCTCCAACTGATGGTGGCGCTGCGCTTACATAGTTTCATGATGGGAAATGGCCCACCCGCTCATAATTTATTAAAGGAGGCTCTGTTATATACGCACATCAAAAGCAGCACTATGTAACATTTGGACGATACATAATGTTTTCGATGTTCCTTAAATGCCCTCTAGAGAATCTACGGAGGCTATGGACTTGATATACTTTTGTTTAATAAATGTTTATGCATCTGATCAAGTAAAATGTGCGCAAATACCCACCAGTGCTTTTGAAATGTTTTTATGATACCATATGTGTGCATAGTGTAGACATCTGTATAACAAGATGATTTCATTCTTATGTGCAGAGCTTAACATGTTTCCGTTTTGGTTCAAATTTTATTGTCACTCGGATGTAAAATATATAGATAGTCTTTCTTAATTAAGATACGATAATATAAGTCTAATCATTTGTCAGATGCGACTAAAATATATTTATGACCGACAAATTAATTCAGGGACCAAACAGAAGCAAACTTGAAGATATAGACGTGTTTCCGCTCCCTAGGCCCCGCCTGGGCTTCGCCCCTCGACCCCAACATTGTACTATGGCGGGTCTCTGGACCCCATCCGAGGTTTTGCCCCAAGGCCCACACACCGTCAGTTTGATACATGTCCAGTCATTCTTGTCCCCACTCCTCACTTTTCAATTGGGATTGAGGCCCCTGCATTCTTACAGTACGTCGTATTCATAGCAAACCTCAATAACCCTCATTTCATCTGAAAGACCTGTTAACATATATAACGAGTCTTTCACCAGCCATTAAAAATAAACAAATACATGTCGTGAAGAAATCAATATCATGTTTTATTTCAGTGGCAAATGTATGATTTTTTTTTTCGTTCATTATGTTTTAGTGCATTTTGTTTTATGCGTTATTTCATCGGTCCTGCTCTGATAAAAAACATTATTTTGTTCCATCGACTGTTCTCTTACGCCTATTTTTTTTTTATTTACAATAAATGTTGATGTAGTACAGCATTCCATCGATAGGGTTCATACATGAAATGTGGTTTGAGGACAGCGAGCATGGAGGAGATCATAACTTACGTTGGTGATACATGTAGGGAAAAAGTATCTGAAGCACAAATTACAGACTGACAAAAACATTTTCTTCCCACCATCATGTTCATGTCATCAATAATGTTAAAGTGTAACGTACTACACTTTTGCACAATAAAAACCAATACAGGTGTTTGGCATACTAATATATATGGACTTTATTTGATGGTCACATACATGGTCATGGTATGCATTGCACACTTGGTATCCGCTCGTGCGTACCGCAGGAAGAATTGTTTTGGCTAAATGCCTCCTATATTGCCAAAAAGGACACTTCCCAGGAGTTGCAAAGTTTCAGCAGACGCCCCCCCCCCCCCCTGGTTACAGGTAAAGACATTATCACCGAACTTGCGTTGTATTTTAACTTTTGTAAGCTATTGTTTACGCTGAATTAACTGTTTAAGCTTGAAGTAATGTTGCAATTCTTTCTGGGAAATCCCCGTTATCCTCCTAAGTTGTTTTCTATGAGAAAGACTGGTGACCGCAACTCAGAGGCGGTGTTCTTTGAATTAGTGACTTCTCGCGCGCATAAACATAGGCCAATGTTCAGACTAATATAAAATAAGCTGATGGTTACGTGCAGTGTGGCACTCTTTGACAAAATCTCATACAAGACGAGATACAAGTCTACGTACGGTACGTTATCTTATCAGTGTTATCAATCAAGTTGGTTTGTTTCTAATACCACGGCGCCGTGTCTAACTGTTCGTAGGTATTGTAAGTGCTCAGAATATTATTTAATACATTATGAGTCGTATGAGTTGTTAGCACACTGCACTATTGCACTAGTTATTTAGGATTGACGTTATTCACCGATTATTAACATTCACGTTATTAACTTTAATTAGTTGCGCTCAGAACTGCGTGAAACTGTAGCTACGATTGTAAGTACCAGTGTTCTGCGGTTGATGGATATAGTTCAGTCAGTCCGTAATAACAGCATGAGTACATTAGTCCTAGTTCAGCTATCAGAAGAAAAGCTAGATTGAATGATCCACATTGCGGTCATTTAGTCCATCGATTTTTTCTTATTGTATTTGCATCGCTTAACGGCGTTATTGACACCGTAGAGTTAACTCTGTTGCCTTAAATCTGATTTCATATCTGTACGCTGCGGGTAGCGCCGTGTTGTGCGCAGAGTTTAGACGCCGCGTTGTGGTATTGCGTTCTTGCGTTAACAGTTAACATTCTGCGTTATGTAAGAATAGCTATAAGAGCCGTATATTGTTAGCACAATATTTAATGACCCCCTATGCTAAAGGAGGTTTGTATAAACGGTACCAATATGCAATGAGCATGCACTTGAATATCTTCCCCATTGCAATGTTCTTGTCGGGGCTCTCTTTCGCCAACCCCAACTTAAAATATTGCCCCTTCAGACAGGGAAGTGATATTAAGATAAAAATGGATGGTTAAAAGTTTCATGGCACAATATAACAGCCAATGGAACCACCCAATTAGTTGTTAGGCTAGAAAGGTCAATCTGTCATCGATGTACACTCCCAAGTATTCAGATTTTATTATTACTAGTATTAGTATTGTTGTTACTACTATTACTATACTACTACTACTACTACTTCTACTACTGCTTCTATTACTGCTTCTGCTACTGCTGCTGCTTCTGCTGCTGCTGCTGCTTCTGCTGCTACTACTACTACCACTAATACTATCACTATCACCACCACACCACCACCACTACCACCAATACCAACAACAACAACAACAACACCACCACCACTATAACTACTACCACCACCACCACTACCACTACTACCTCTATTATTATGATTTTGTATACGTGCGTGTAGATCTGGTGCAATATCTTTCAAATTGTCGCGATTTTACTTTTTCCAATCGGCAAAACATGCAATGACGAAACACAATTTCAGTATGGGAAGCTTTGAGTTTTAGTAGGGGAGGGGGTTGGTCGGGTATTGTTTGTTACGGTTAGTGGGGTGTTTGCCGTCGGGATTCGTATTATTAAGTTTTGTTTTGCTTTTGTTTACTCTCCTTAATTCCTTAGTTTAATGTTTTATCTATTTCTGATTTGACTTTTTTCAGTTTTTATGAAGTGAAAGTCTTCGACAAGAACCTCAGCTTTATTTTTAATAGTTTTACTTCCATTTACTTTCATTGCTGTTCATGTTTTTTTTTTGCAACGTTTACTATTTAATGTTAAACGAAACGAACCATTAATAGAACGTATTATTTATCATAAGTAAGCGTTGAACAAACATCAAGATTCCCATCTATATATAACACTACATTTATAACACTAATAAATTAACCATTTCCATTTGAAGTGACGAGATGTAATAAGTTGCCATTTCAATATTTCCACCAAAATTTATTGAAATAACGAACTAAGTAATGATCTTACAGAGAATTGTTAAATTACCAACTCTTGTATATAAGACAACATTGTAACATTCCGCCGAAAATTGTTGAAATGTACCAGATGTGACTTAAGAAATAAGTTTCAGAAAAATCGTCATCATTTTAACATTTTGAATAAAATTAAATTGTTGAAATGACAATTAAATTGTAACAAGTTATAATTTCAATATTTTCAGGAAACTATCAAATTGATCAATTGGAAAGAAATTAACAATTTAATACTTTGCTGATATACGTTGAAAATAACAAAAAATGAACATTCGAAATCATTTCAACATTGTTCAGAAGATTGTCACGTTGCTCAATCGGAAATAATTCATAACTTAACTCTGATACAATGGAGTAAATAATGAAAAATTCAGCTCGGGCACTCGTCACATTTTAACAAATGTATCTTATGCCCTGTTTTTTTGGTAGAAACTTCGGTGTCTAGCCCAACCCTTGCTTCTGAGCTCTAACCTTCGATTATTTGTAATAAATATATTTTGAAAATTAAAGTCTTCGCCAATCATTCCTCACTTTGCGAAAAGTTGGCCTTCATTACTTTTGCTTTACGTTTGTAAGCGAGGCCGATCACGGTAAATGTAGAGTTCGGAAGGGTACAAAAATATACTATGTACAACACTAGGAACCGTGCGTAACATATATTTAAAGTTCTTCCTTGTAACACCTCGTGGCCAACCCAACAAGCCTTCTCTACCAGCGAGCTCGCCGACAGCGAACATGCACGAGTGAACATAAAGATTAACTATTATTACAAAAATAAAGGGCATATATCGTGTTAGCATTTCGGATACAAATAAGGGATAAAGGTTAAAGGTGACAGTTAACTTTAGAATTGAACACAGTCGTTTGTTATTTCATTAAAAATATAGTGGGCCATCAGTCTTTATTATAAGATGTTACAATATTCTCCCCTTGGTAAAATAAATCGTCCTCGATTTATACATTTCCCTTACAAAAATTCCTTATTTTCCTGAATGTTCATATTGCCCTATGCTATTGCAACTTGACCACACGTAACTATACTATATATCATTTCTAAGTAACAATACCTATCTAAGTAACAATAACATTATCTATCAATACCTATAAAAGTAACAATATGTACAATAAGTTACAATAACAATACCCATCTAAGTAACAATTCTATATATCATTTTTTTTTTAATTTTCAAGTACTTAAGAACATCAAACTACATACTTAATATCACGAAATACACAAAAATATAAATTTTCAAGTAATTAAAAGCATCAAAACTACATACTAAATATCACAAAATACACAAAAATACAACTTCACAATTGAGAACACATTATTCCACTATTGCCTTACAATTATTTGATACTTCTAAATTCAAGTTAATAAGAACATCAAAAATACATACTAAATATCAAAAAATACTCAAAAATACAAATTTTCAAGTAATTAAAAACATCAAAACTACATACTAAATATCAAAAAATACACAAAAATACAAAATACCTCATCCCTCTAAATACGTAATCTTGTTATCGATTAATGATACTGCCAATCAGGCCGGTTGGGCCTCTTCACCTCCCAGTGATTTCAGATCCATCGCAAGATAAAGTTTGAACACGTCCTTAAAACTTTTTGGTAATCAAATAATGGTAAATGCACCGAGAACAATGGCGCTGGTTATTGTAGTGCGCATGCTCATTTTCCACTCAACAGACTTTGCCCTCTGAGACCTGCTGTTTGATACAGTATCCATTCTGAGGTATGCGATGTAGAAGATTCTCACTCTACGCATTGATCAGTGATAATAGCCAAAAGGGTATTATGAATGAAGCAGAGGGCGCATGAATTTTTAGTATCGGGCCATCGTACTGTTCAAGTTCTAACATCCATTGATGTGGGTCTCCATCGAAACTCCAGACCGGTAGAGTTCCAAACACCGTTCCGAATGAATACCAAAGAATTACGATCTTAATGGTTTTCCTCAAATTCATGATGACGTGATATGTGAACGGACGTGATACCGCGATATATCGATAAACGGTTATTCCTAATAACAAGGCCATTGAACACGAAGTAAAGACATATGCCGGTAGGAAGAGGTGAGACCTTGACCGGGCGTGACAAGTGAAATCGCTAATTAACAGACGGTTTGAAATCGCGAGTGGCATCGCAACCAATCCTGTCAGAAAGTCGGTTACCGTCAAACCAAACATGTAGAAGTGGTTGCTAATTTCGCGCAATTCTCTGAAGCAGATAAATGAGACTAGAAGCAACGCATTACCAAATACACACAGGAGTATAATGGCCGTGTATACAGCAACTTAGACGATAGTTCCATAGACACTGACTCTTAATGAAACTGCTTCTCGAGTACCATCCTCTGTAATATTAGATAAATCATCCATGATGAATTATAATAACAGAAAATAGAATTGGTAGTATTTGGTAATATTGTTATGTTCTCGTCTATCAAACTGTCCAGGCGAAAACGTGATGAATGGAATTGATGAAACTTTTAAATCCAAATTTTCTTCTTCTTCTTCTTATTAATAATTTTCATTAAGCCTATCAAGAAGCACTTTTAAATGCCATAATTAGCGACATGAGATGTAGTCCTACAAGTTTTGTGGTTACTGTCGTCTTCGTCGTCACTGTTGTTCTATGCTACATAGAGTTAATAACAATTCCTTTAATTATAAAAAAGGCCAAAAACCGTCAATTTACAATGATTTACAATGATTTAGGCTTAATCCGCATACAGCATTTCAACTCAGCGGACCGCAAGACTTTACTTCCGTTAACAAGAACCACCTTTAACAGAGAATAACTTTGATCTTATAAATGATCTAATCCTACATAGTAATACCTACTTTTCAATACTACGTGAGTGTCGGTACTACTTCAACCACTCAAAGAGAAAAACATCTTTAATAATGTATAAGATCCCCGCCCATTTCTTTTCCTGTTGCAACATATCACTTACTGTGTGTCTGAAGTGGGTGGTGAAATATCAGAAAAGATTGGCATGTTTATATCGTTTATGTAACCAACCTTTTATTCTTTCTATTTAAACGCTGCTGGTTAATACGGTTACTTCATGGCATTAACTGCGCATGTGCAAACCGGAATCGTCGATGATTCTAACAGGAACCCTAAAACTATACACTAGTGTTAGCGGTATTACCAATTTTCTCCTATGATTAATAATATGGGTGTACAAAACAGACTTGTAGTTAGTCCGTCCTTGCATAGTTCCTGGACTGTAGATTATGTACTATAGTTCCTGTACTATAGTTCTTGTACTACAATTCTTGTACTGTAGTTCCTGTAATGTAGGTTCTGTACTGTAGTTCCTGTACTCGTGGCTTTGTAACCGTACTCGTTACATTTTGGAAATCTTCTACTATATAGTCCTATATGATAGTGCAAGATAAACTGCTTCCACTTGCTCTTAGAGCTTTGTGCCTAGAGGCGCAATCACGTATACTTCTACTTACAGCCTAAGTATCCTATATTATACCAAAATTTCTCAAAGAGGTGGGGAGACTCCTCCCCTTAAATCCCTTTCACTGGCCGACTTACCGTCTAAGCCTTTCCAAGTGGTTGCGCCTAAACTTATGCTCGCATTCATACCAAGTGGAATGTTGTTACCTCAGCTTACTCATGCTGTTGTAATAAAACTGTACTACAAGTCTGGTATAAAGTATAGACAATTGGCCTCTTACTTAATGATAAGACTATCGAGCAAAATCCGTGTAGTGTTAGCGGATGTTTATGGTAGTATCGAATGCTGAAAGTAAAAGTGTTGCATTAAAAGCTGCAGTGATGATGATCTCTCTGACTTCGCCCTAAATTTAGTTTTACTATACTTCAATTACGCAATTTTATTGAAGTTTGATCAGATGTGACGCCGCAAAATAAGACAGATATGCACTTGTAAAAGGAAATTGTTAATGTGTGAATATTTTATGAAAGTACTACAACGAACAGAATTGGCGTTTTCTGCGTTGAAGGTACACCACATTTAGCTATTTATATAAAATTTAAAAATAAAGAATTTAACAAGTTGCACTAAAAGGTGTTAACCAAAACCATGTTGTAATTTACCTAGACAGAACTGTCAGTGCAGATGCACAGAATATTTCTTCTAGTTCAATGTTGGAATAAATAATGTATTAAGTATTAATCTCATCAAACTCGTACAAACCCCCAAGCCTGTATTTTTGTTTAATATACCACGTTCATTGATTAACCATTACCACGTCTTGCTTTGGTCAGCCTTGATCCCGTTACAAATTGTGCTGTTTCCTATTCAGTATCAATATATAGCACGATTAGGCTAGTTGAAGTCAATTTTAATCCTGCGTTACTGGTTTAACTGGTTTTCGCAGCCACATGATTGACACCGAGTCTTCCACAAGATATCGCAATGAAAGGTCGAAGCCTGCTCAAAAATTCACATTAACGAATGGAATACGAATCCCCTTCTCAGGTTTATATGAGAAGTCACGAAAAATGAAATCCCTTTATATTAACCTCAGCATTAAGGCATTATACTGTTTTCTTGTGTAACAATTTAAAAGGTAGGTTCTTTGGTACCTGAATGTGACTTGTCAATCTGGGTACTACAAAAGATAGTATATACAAGATTTTACTCTTCATTGCAATTCCTATGTGGTAGATTACTTCCTCTGGTTCTATTGTACTTGTCTTAATTGGCGTTTATCTACATTTCAACTCATGTAGTCTATACTTTTTGAGCAAATATTCTTGTAAGTCAACTCTCTCTGCTTTTCTCAAAGCATCTCCGAGAACGTCATAAGTTGCAGCACTAGCTCTTTTCCATTTCCACACAAGTAGCATTTGGTATATCTTCTCCTTGAGATTTAGATAACGCTTTTGTTCAAGGTTTTCGAGTTGTTCTTCAGTCAACTTAAGGTTCCTTCCAACGTCCTTCCAGCGGTTACCAATTTTTTTTGATAATTTCTATGAAAACGAAATATAAGAGAAAGTACACTCATATCAAGACATTGTTGATGTTCTGGATAACCATCGTGAATAAAGTAATCTTAGAATGTGATCCTAATTATTTTTTAAATTAAAACCACAAAACGTTTGGTTTAAGAATGTATGTAGGGTTCATATTCTTAAATTTCTCTACTCTAATCATGCACATTCCTATCTTCCTTATCTGCCAAAATATGCCTATTTAGCACTGCGCAGCAACAAACCGACCGTAGACACCTTTAACTCTGTTTGAACGGCAATGAACCACCGGGCTGCTGCTCTTATTCTGACAAAGATTTTGACATAACGTATGCTCTCGTGGTACCCGTTAAGCGGCTAGGCATGTATTTCCAGCCATATGATGTCTGGATGAAAAACCCTGCCCTGTCTTGAAAAAAGGGATTTTTAAAGTCCGTTAACTTTTGGGGGTACATCAATGAGAAGATTAAGCAGGAGATCAAACACGATCTCCCTGGCCATCTCTAAGGGATGAGAATTACTCTCGTCGGTGACGACTACATGTGGAAAATACGCTGTGTACCAGGCACATTGCATGGCAGGATTGAGGAAGCTAACTTTTCATCTCAAATGTCTGAAACATTGTGTGTTCATCGCCTGTGGATGACACGTCCCGTGGCATAATGCCTAAGGATGCGTCGGGAGGAGGTTCCCACACGTTGATGTCAGTGTAACTGTGACAAAATGTGAACCCAATTTCATTCCTCTTGACTTAAACCTCGATTCTCAACGCAGATGGTTTAGTTCAAAATGATAATTCTTAACAAAGAGGCAGTGGACAGATACCCGGAAGTGTGTTCGTAGGTAGTAGCGCGAAGCACTTTACGAATATTGTAAGAAATTACTAACAATAATGATATCGAAGACAATTACGCGATAAAGGTTCGTCTTGGTTTACATTTTCGCGTAATCTTTTCAGTGAAGGCCTAATTGGTCAGTACTTAATACATTACAATATATTAAGCTTAATTTCGCGGTTTAAGTTACTCTTCGTAGAATATAGCAACGGATAAACAGTTACCTGAAGAAGCTTTTTACGAACTTTGGTTTGTGAAATTGCTGACGGCAGTTCTTCTTGTGAATCTGCAGTACCATTCCCCGTTGAAAGTATGGTTGCTTCAGCTCTTGACAAACTGGATTCCTTGTAATATAATGGCATATCATTACTTTTATTAGTTCGAGACCTATATACACATCCCATTGTTTCATGATTACCAACATATACTCCTTTGTAATGGACACTTAAGTGCATATATTGCAAAAACAACACCAAATACTAAACTTTTTGCAAACATCCTTAAACATCCACTCGGCCACAGCACCGGTATATACATTATGTAGTATGTACCAGTTTACGTTATTTTGGTCATCTTTATGAAATGTGCCATGCACCATGGCGTCCTTATAGCACATAGTCTTAGTGGTAAATAATAATCATGTCGTAGTAACGTTTTTTAGGGGGGGGGGGTTGATGGGGTTTGACGATTTAGCTCTCTTATTCTAGGCATACCATGTTGGCTCTAAAAGCAGTTAAACGGCAGGAGAAGAAAATAAAAAATAAAAAATGGCAGACGTCATCCTGACCTGCATCAAAACTCGACCTCACATATCCCTACTCCAACGGGTATCAATATGATAGTCACCTTTGCACCATAAAGCACCCATTAGTGCAACATTATTTATTACATTCAATGTGAACCTCTGTCACCTTAACAAGTTGTTAATGTAAGATTGCCCACTCAAATGTGCCAGTTCCATGATCAGTGTTATGATGGCAGCATATGCCTCTGGGGTTGAGCTTCATTATTGATTGTTTGTATCTTATCCTACCTTAGCGTGGGAGACTTTTGACAGATCTGCTTCAATAATCAGTGGTTACTGCTTGCATGTAAGGTCCAAAGCTTGTAAGGTTGAAAATTTGATATTGCTGTGAATTTCTAGGAGAAGCTTCCCTGCATAAACCCGCACAGATATTTCCCTGTGGAAACTAATAAACTGCAATCAATGTGTTGGGAGCCAAGACAACAGTAGTTTTGTAACCATTCTATTCAAGAAATAATAATCTGAGTAATGTCACTGGGCACAGCCAAAAAACATGGGTGAAAAAAATCATCAGTCAGTCTAGCACCAAATGAAGTCATGAATCATTGCGCTACTCTATGATTAGTGACAATAAAATAAATATATACCGTGCTATGATGATCACATTGTAGGTGTTTGAAATTCTTTTATTCACTGCTAGTGTGCACGTTTTGTTCTTACATTACCACAATAAGAACTTGTTAGGCTACTTTACTAACCTCTCAGGCAACCCCAGGCAACTGATCTACAACGATTAAATCCCTGTATATGTTTAGACAATTCGGTTTCTTTCTCATATCTCTGATTTCTAAAGGATTTGGTGTGTATATAGTATCTGGTTTCGAAAGGGGGCCCCTGAAAGACCTATGTACGAGGTTGGTTTGTTATTTGCATTTACCGTTGCATATATGAGAACTTAAGGGAAGCCAAAAACTACACTGTAACCTGGGAAATCCTAAAAACTGTCGAACACAAGGAAGCACGTATCAGATATGTGTAATATATGCGTGGAAGAAAAGCTGGAAATCCTCCGTTCAAAGCGTCCAACGATCAATAAGAGTGTAAGGAAGTATCATCTACCAGCCGGCATACGTAGACGTCTCGTGGCAGAGAAAAAACTGCCCATGGTAACATTCCAGGTACCTTTGACCTGGGTGTACAATGTCCTTGTGTTGTATATGATGCATTTCCAGGGTCACAAAGACACTATTGGTTAAATTTGAATGGAATAAAAAATTGGGATAGCTGTTTTGATAACTGTTTTATTTGTTCGGATTTCCTTTTGTTGTTTCTCAAGTAATTTCACCTTTAAGTCAGAGAGACGGTTAATAAACTATAGAGATGTAGCGTTACTCTAAAATTGATGTCTCGCTCTATTTATTTTGTGTACTTCTTAGACATATATATACATATGCGCATACACACACACACACACATACACACACATACAACATTGAACATCATGAGAATGGGAGTTGTGAGAGAACAAATACAGATGACATCTCTACAGCTGCCGTTAAATGTACACCGTTTGTAATCCAATATTAGAAATATGAAAAATATTGAACATAGAAGGATATTCTTTGCTAAAAAACACAACATACATTAAAAAAAGTTAACTAAGCGTAGCAACTAACCTTTAGTGAGAACTGTAATTCCACAAGCCTCGACTCTTGGCCAGCTTTGAAGTAACATGCACATCCGTCTGTTTCGCCGGAGACCTCCCTTTTTAGGACAAACGTACAGAAACTTCCATTCGTAAACGCAACTGTGCCAAACCTGATTTCCTTTAAAGGCAAAGAGAGTAGTTGTTACATGAATATGACATTAATTGAATTCAACATATTTTAACTTATTTGGGAAAACAAAGTAAACTTAAGAATACGTAGGTCTATATAATAGTAACTTTTGACATTTTTCTAGGTTATGGGTAGCTTGATCTTAGAACGATTCATGGTCGCTATTTCTATTCCTTGGTCTAAGTTCTTTAGAGAAATATAGAAGACAGTTTTAATGTCAACTTTGGGTTTTTGATCAATAGATTTATAGAAACATATTTGACGGCAAAGAGAGGGTCGAGATGTATCCTGTCAGGAGGCCAGAGGTCCTATCCATCAAAATCCAGTATGTCCGGCAAAAGTATGTTCAGTTTATGCAATTTGACTGTAATTAGCCAGTCTTAGAACTACACTGATTTTATGACTATCGAAAGAATAGGGCCCTCTTTGGGGTTACAGACAGCAAAGAGAGGGTCGAGATGTTTCCTGGCCAGGGGTCATAACCATCAAAATCCAGTTTGTTTGGTCCAGCATAAATATGTTCAGTTTATGCAATTTGACTGTAATTAGCCGGTCTTAGATTTATACAAATATTACCACTATTGAAAGAATAGGGCCCTTTTGGGGGATACGGACGGCAATGAGAGGGTCAAGATGTATCCTGTTAGGAGGCCAGGGGTCCTATCCATCAAAATCCAGTATGTTTGGTCCGACATAAATATGTTAAGTTTATGCAATTTGACTGTAATTAGCCGGTGTTAGATTTTTACAAATATTACCACTATCGAAAAAATAGGGCCCTTTTTGGGGATACGGACGGCAATGAGAGGGTCAAGATGTTGCCTGTTAGGGGGCCAGGGGGCCTATCCATCAAAATCCAGTATGTTTGGTCCGGCATAAGTATGTTCAGTTTATGCAATTTGACTGTAATTAGCCAGTCTTAGAACTATACCGATATTACGACTATCGAGAGAATAGGGCCCTTTTTGAGGATACGGACTGTAATTATTTTAATTTTAAATTAATTTAAACGGATCTGCTATTAAATAACTATAAGGTAATAATAAACAAATATTTACTACCGTTAAATAACAACGTACCTATTTTACCTTATTGTTGCACAGAAATGACGGATTCTATGAAATGATGGAAGCCGGACCGGCATTAAGCTCAGTAATAAACTAACCAGCAGAATGTCATATACAATATACTTATTTTTTTTTGCGTGAAACGTGTCACCACATTATACAAACAGTTTTGATAAAGCCATTATTTCCATTGGCACTGACAATGACAATTGAAACTTTGTTGGAAACATTAATGGATGTGGCGGTTACAATAGCAATACTTTAATTAATTTATTACTTGTGCAACTTTTTTTGCAGGCTTTAGACAGACCATATGGTATTGCTATACTTCCCTACACAACGATAAGTGTCATACACTAGTTTGTATGTTAATTGATGATTCAGTAAGATTATGTGACATTCTCTATTACATATATGTGCTTCTGCTGATGGTAATAAAGTATTCGAAGAGAACAATTATTCAAGCTTAATACCATGATAGTTTTAATCTGATTTATTTAAGCATAAACTATTTCAACCAACCTTTTCATTGTTTTCTTCGTTATATGTCCAATTAGTTGGTACTAATTTTTCAAATAAAACTTTCAGAGGCAATTGCCTGTCCCTGTAAAACACGTCTGGTTTCCGATGCAACACAATGGCTGAATTCAATTTGGGAAACTTTTGAGAGTAGACAGAGAGAAAATGACATTGTAGTCACGCAATATCATTGATAAAGGTTGTTGTAGTGAATCAGAGAATGGTTAAGGTTATATGGTAGATGCCATATCCCTTCACATAATGTTAACTGTATCTGTACAACGGTAGCCTATTACAAAATGGGTAAAACCCCAATTGTACCGTTTAGCTTACAGCTGTCTTTGCTCACTATTACATATTTATATGATTAGTAAGATGTTAATGGTCCGAATTAGTTTTCGTTAGATACATATTAATATAAAACAACATTATTAATAATGAAGAGTTATTTTTCCCGCACCGACGTTTTTGCTACTTTTAACTCTCATAATGAAAATACATATAGCTTGCGGCACTGAAGCAAAATCAGCTTGAACGTTGATTGTCTACATGGTATCTCAGTTTCTCATATAAGTAGAGAAACTTTAACTGATAAAAGCTACTAACGAATTTAAATATTAATATGCCACTGGCAGAAAAAGGCAGTTGTTATGTATATAGGTGCTTCAAGATTTAGGGCTATTTTCCCGTTTTGCACTATTTAACAGTTTTTTTCATACAGGTCGAGTTATTTAAACTTGCTAACCTCTCGGCAACTTGGTAACTGCCAGTAGTACCCGATATCAAGAAATATTTCATTTTCAATAGAAGAACGCATAGCGGCATACAAAATAATCTTCTTTGCCTCGACTTCATCATCACCAATTTGAACTTTCTTCCAGCTGAAATTGTAAAGCCGCATCACACAGGTTTCATAAGTAACATCACACTGAGTATTTATTTCCTCTTCCCATTGTGGTTGGTTGCCTAAGACAAAAAACAAATATGTGATAAAAAAAAGTAGAATTGAACATCGGATAAAGGTCCTGATTATAAAACTCAAATCCTTACCTAGAATAAAAATTGTCCCTCTTTCTTTAGAAACGTTCAACGCAACTCGTATTCACTTACGTATTCACATATGTTCAACGCAACTCGTATTCACTTACGCATAAACTTATAAATGAATAAGATATGTCAAATTGCTTTTGGTAAGTATCTCAGTTTTCAGTCTTGCCATACCCTCACTCACGCTCTTGCTATAAGTGACCTTGACCTTCGAATTGTTTATACGGTGGATTACCTAATTATCTGATCAATAAGCTACAACGTGTACATAATTCTGCCTATAGTAGCACGCATATTAGTCTTCCCTCCTGCAACATGTTCACTGCATGGTTGCCTATCAATTATCGAATACAGTTTAAGATTCTTACGCTTTCCTAAGGACACAGGACCTTGTTATCTTTAGGATTTGCTGTCCATGAGGACCGGTGGTTATTGAACTCGGTCATCTAATCGTTCTGATCTCTATGTTCTAAGGTCACTCTAAGTTAGGAGAACGCGCTTTTTGCTTTATTGCTTCTAAACTCTGGAATAGTTTGCCTAGTGAAATATGTAGTAATGACACTTTTTAAATTTTTATGAAGAGGTTAAAAACTTATCCTTTCAGTCTTTATTATTGGCTCATACGTTTATATATCTTACTGCTTTGATTTTGTATGGTTTGGTTTTCACTTTGATGCTTTATTGATCTTTTCAATGATAAGAATAATCACAGGCTATTCATGTAACGTGATTTTAACTCTGATTAATGGGTACATGTAACATTCCACTGTATCGTTTGCAACCCCAAAATATGTCACAGTCATTCGTACAAGGGGTAATACCATTTTATTTGTCAAAGAACAAAACCATAATTAACCTTTTTTATGGTGACTGCTGTATACATTTGCTTTCCATCCACATTTTTCCTTGAGAACCAAACAGTGAGGTATTGTCAATGTTGCTGGTATTAAAAGCTTAACGTTATTGGGAAGGAGTTCTACCACTACTGAGGAGTTACTAGCAAACGATAATTCAGGTTCATCCAGATAATGATGTGGAATTATTCTCATTCGGATACAATATTCACGTCGCAGAGCACTGGGAGGTATTTTTAAGCTGACACCGGTATTTTTAATGTCTAGCGTTCCACCGTCTTCGCCGATCATTGATTCTGCACTCATGGAACGAGAATCACCTAACGAAAAGAAAAAGAAAGAAAAAAATGAAATATATATACAGTTGAAAAATTCTTTATATTTAACAGACTGTTGTTTTTATTAGTTTCACTGATGTATCGATATTCATAATTCACTTTCTCGTTTTATATATAGTCCTCGATTGCGCGATTATTCATAGTTCATGCTTTACACGTGGACCAAGATCGTACCAAATCCGTGTGAAGAGATTCATCTTGGTTCCATCATTTGATTGCTCTTCATTTCGTCATTTAACGGAACAATGTTCGGCTTAGTAACCTTTGACGATCCCTTAACTTGTTCCATTGCTTTCAATACAATCGCCAAAAAGTTCTAAAAAAACAAACAAATGATGTACACTATGATACGCAGATACCAATGAGGTGTTTAGTCATGTATTACATGTCTTTCAACCGTTAGCAGTTTAATACACAACTTACCTTCGTCCTTCTTAATGTTCTCGCCTGTATGAATTGGTACTTCATCTGCAGACGTCACCTGCGCATGGTGAAAGGAAGGAACAATTATACCAGGATCGTTTATTCAGATAACAGAAGTGACATTCTTGCTGTATAAGCCTCAGTTATTATAAAACAAAACGGTTCTCATTGATACTGTAGAATGATTTATTGCTCGTACCATATTTGTTTTTGTGATAAATTCAGCTACAAATCACTAGTATCATCAAAAGTGGTTTGCCATAGAGGTTATCATTGCTGTCAATCCACTGCAGAAAAACTCAATTTCAAGATCTCAATGCGCAATAAATTTGTAGTATATTGCAATGGGATACGTATGGAACTAAACAGCATGTAATGCACACAATTGACTAAACTATCGCACAAGGAATGTCACAATTGACTAAAAACAATGGGCAGGAGTACGTTCTTATCTCCTTCAAACAACTGATCGTAGTAAAGATTTACGAATCAACCTGTCCTGATCGTGAAAATAAATTGATCATTTTTGCACTATTTCGAATGAATAGAGGATATGTTTCTCGAAATGCTACAATTACCGAAAACTTACACTTCCTTCTTCAAATTCCCTTCTGACTGATAAACTCGTCTGTGTTTCTCTAACTTTCTTGGTGTCCTCTTTCATCTCTGTTTTGGTGGTCAAGAGGTAGGCAATGAAATTAACAATGGAATACTTAAAATTACACATGCCCAATTAAGTTAAATATAAAAGAAAAGAAAGCGAGGGGGGGGGGGGGGGGGCAATACCGTGATGGATTACCCATTCCGTTTCAATCTCATTTTTTTTTTAGATTTCTATCATTGGAAATCAGATACGAACTTGCATGGTCTGAAACTTTGTAGTGTACTGGATTGACTCGGAATTTATTATTCATAATTGAAGCAAATTAATGTCCCTATATATATCAACGTAATGGTATTGCAAAGTATGATTTTAATAGTATAGTGGTTAAAACTACCTACCTTTTAAGGTTTTCACTATATCCTGTTCGAAAGTATCCCTTGTTATTTCTCGTAACTAAAAAGGTAAACGCACAATACAATTAGCATTCGAAACAGCTGTAACATCAAGAAAAAGTTCAATTGAGTAAAACGAGCATAAAATGTATATTAATCAAATGGTAATGCAATACCTCATTGTCTACGAAATTGAACTCACTGTTCAATTTTGTAACTTTGCACAATTTTTATCCATTAAAACGATGTTTTTTTGTTATACTTTCAAGCTGCGTGTTGCAAGGTGATTGCATGGGAACCAAGAAACATATCCCTCATTAAGTACACACGCAAACGCACCCAGGGAAACGCCAACTTGACTGCACAGCAAGGGCGGCGGAACCGGGGGGGGCACAGGGGCACGTGCCCCCCACTTTTCCTCAGGGTAAAAAATGTGCCCTTTTTCTACATACAAATTTTACTCTTGATCACATTATTAGGTCAGCGATATTTCAGTAAGAGATCTAATCCTAAGTTAGAAGTATTAATGAATTTCAGTGGGTCAAACTCAAAGCTATTATGAATGGAAAAAAATTGTTAAGCTCTTAACAAGAAATAAACTCTAATTCGGCAGATTCCTACTTTAGCAATTAGCATTTTGTATAAGTACCTGAATGGTTACGCCAATCAAACATCAACTTGAAAACATAGATTGATGAAAGGAGGTGATACGTGTTGCTGTTGCTACACTGCAGAGCTTGGATCGATTTGAATGTATAGCCTCACAGGATCCGAAGGATGCAAAGCATCGGGAACATAAAGGGATGATTGCTTTATAGGCTAATTACAGCCGTTCAGAAATTGTGCACACTGTTATTGGCTGCGAGTACAGGTGTGCGGCGAATCCCCCGCAGCGGCACAATTTTCAGATTAACCTTGGCCTATTCTAGTAATTTTGAAGCACATAAATATGTGCCAGAAAGAGGAATGGGATAAAGAGAGATGGAATGAGAAAAGAATGGCAAGAGAATTGGATGACATGAGTGAAAAGAATGAAATGAGAATGGAATGAAATGAAATTAGTGAAAAGAATGGAATGTGAAGGGAATGGAATGGAATGAGATGAATGAGAAGTTTGACGTACTTTTGCTAACATCAAGATATCAAGATAGTTGATACTGTCGCACATTGTAGAACATACGAGATTGAAGCAGGATTGGTGTCATGTGTTGAAAATTATTTGGCAGTTGTTTTCTTGTTTTCAGTTGCTCATATATCGCTGTTTTGTTTTAACTTTGTGAAGGAAATGAAGCCAATGTTCCCCACAGGAGTTCCAAAAATAAAGTAAAACTATGAGAAGTGTGTGTATTTTTATTATGATATCTCTATTCTGAAAGAACTGAATGAATGTCTCATGAAACACGAATTACCTACTTTTTATTTATTACTATATTGTTAGTTTCTCTGTATCAGTATAGCAGTTATTAATTCAAAACGAAACTGATGCAATCCGAACGTAGAAGGATGAAACTGGCCGCAGTTTATTAAAATATTTTAACCTTTTTTTTTACGGTTAAATGTTCGACATCAAGGGCAATTTGCTTCCTTTATCCATTAACATGAAAATAGCTATAGATCTAAGTAATCATTTGTATAGTTCCTGCATCTCCATGGCTACACCTTACAACTTGGCCAATATGTGTCTACAGACGCAATACATCGAGATGTATTACAAATATATTAAAGTATGAGTGACTTCTAAAATTCAGGGGAAGAAAGATGGTGGACCAAAGACGTCAATGGAGAGGGATGGGGGTAATTTACATCTTCATCCAACTTTGGGTAACATATTGTAGTTTTAAACAATTTAGTCGGACGAATCCTCCCTCCCACCGCATTAATACAATGGAACTACAAGTCAAGTCAACTCATCCGTCGCCTGCATGGTGAGTACACACCCAATTTGCATTAGTATAATTTCTTATTAACAATACCTTATGTAGCATTATTACGTCTTAGCTATTTGATGCTTCACGCCCATAAGAACATTATTTGTTAGCTGGATTAGCCAGGTTTTGAACTGGCACAAATTTGGGAAGCATATCGCTCAATAATTTTGTTCTTTAAACTTTTGTTGGAAGAGAGTCAACTCTCCGTCACGCATGTTCATCCCGAATCATCTTAGTTCGTTAGATACCTACGCCGTTGCTGTCATATCTTTTATATAAAGGGACCCGAATTGGAACTTAGTTGATACACCCCTCCTCCATTTAATCTACTCTGTAAGGGACTACGGTATGACGTCATCACTCAGTCACCAACACATCAACTGTTAATCTTGTTTCTAGTGTCCTAATATTTCATATGACAACATATATGCCACAGTGAATGCTCTCGTGTCACAACGAATAATAATGATGCTATAACTCAACGGATACCCTCACAACCTAGTAAATCATCTTGCTTCTAGACTCACTCATACTCACATTACCAACAGACGGACCAGTTTATCTCTTCAAATTCATTAACTGATGTGTACCTGTTGGACGGGTATGTGATGATGTTTACATGCAAATTTTATTGCATCGTTTATCGAATTTCTGCGAGAAGTTTATCTCCTCCTTAACCATCCCCAACCTCTTCCCGACCAAAGAGAATGATTTGAATGATTTTTATATTGTCAAAGAATACCTCAGTTGTGATTTATGGTAGATTTAAGTATATACTTCTAGAGTTATCCTTTTGTGTGTAGAGCAAATTGTAACACTACGGTAACACTGTTGAATCGTCATATGACATTCAATGATGTTAATATATTATTTTTCTTATGCAACAATACAGGATACATTTAAAATGTTTTTTTTTTATTCAGTTTCTTTCACAGTCAATATCCTGGGAAAATTTGTTTCTCGAAGACATGAATGAACTAAGGACTGACTGAACATCAAAACAAAGCTTCTTTGATACTTTTTGAATAAGTAACGAAATAACATCTGCACATCAGCAGAGTGAAATAAAATAATCAGCAAGCATCTCCTGCGGGGGGGGGGGGTTGGGTTGATAGATGATTTTTTTAAAAGATATATTCGATTATTGTGTGAGTCTTCTTACACACCACATCATCGGACTAAATCTTGTAGTATTAAAAGCCTCCCCTTAATACCCCCCACCACCCTTTCGTTTAACATTGTCTGTTTCTATCATACTGTTAGTCATGTAAAGATATCCATGAAAGTTTGGGAAATACATCTGTCAGATAAACACAGTCATAGATACCAGGGTAGAAATAAGTAGACTAGTGTAAATCTGTCAACATTGAAAAAATTCATGAAGTATAATAAATCCTTCGTAGATTTTTGCTTTCTTAATTCTTTCAAAGATGCTTACGGCTTAAACCCACGATTTTTTTTCTTTTGGGTTTTCTGACTGTTTCTTTTTTACCCTCAGCTAGTCCTCCACGTCATCGAAAAAAGTAAAAACACATAAACTTTTGAAACTAAAACATTATATTGGAAGAGCATTGAAAACCATTTATAACCACTTCCAACATTTTACGGTTACAAACAATTGCACGAAAGAAAAAAGTCATGTATTGCGAATTTCTTTTCCTCCAAATACAAAGAACCAACGAGGTTGCAGACATGCGGTTACTTCTTCAATGATTTCAAGCATATTTTACGCACGTTAAAGAAATCTCAAATTGATGGGAAGCTTAATTATAAAAAAGGCCTCCTTATTGTTAATTTTGTTATAAGTTTACAAGTCATGGTAGTTACTATTGTTGTTGCTGCAAATGAACTAAAAAAGAAGGAGATTATTACATCAATGGTTACTTTCGGTTGAAATCAAATTTTGGAACAGAAAAGTTAAGTCAGCTAGCAGGCTAGTTGATGAGCCTACCCCAAAATAGACTTGAACATCATACTGATGTATGATGTATATATGAATGGGAGAAGGACGGAGATTCACATTTTCTATAAGCGTGGTAGCAAAAATGGTGTAAAGAGAGATGGAATAATGAGAAGTTTGACGTATTTTGCGAATATCGAGATATCAAGATAGTTGATACGGTCGCACATTGTAGAAAATACGAACTTAAAGCATGTTTACGGTATCAGGTGAAAAAAATTATGTGACAGATATTGTTTTTAGTTGCTCATTTTTCGCTGTTTTGATTTGAATGGACATGAATCCAACGTTCCCCACAGGAATTAACAGGAACCAACAATACAAGACACTTATAAAATGTTTTTTTGTTGTCATTTCCTTTCACAGTCACTCGCACTCGCACTTGCACAAAAAGAAACGTCTAATGCCGGTAATCTGACCTAGTTTCGAATGAGGTGTAACAGAAGTGTTAGACACCACCATCGATCCCAGAAAATACAACATATGCTTGCCACCGTGGGTAATTAGACACTAGTGTACAGCCAGTACATACAGCTGCGGTCAATACCCACAACACAGTGTATAAACGATACAGCGATGGACATCTCTGGTCCAGCTAAAGATAACAAGGTATCACGTTTCATTACTGTCTGCATTTTGTAGCGACACGAACAAAACGTCACTTGCAAGCAACAGTAAGAAACTTTTTCAGATGGCCGCACGCCGTTTGGGGCGAGACTTCCATGCATTTAACATTAAAACAAAGCTTCTTTGATACTGTTTCAACTAGTATCGAATTATAATCTGCACATCAGCAGAGTGAAATAAAATAACCAGTAAGCATCTGCTTGGGGGGGGGGGGGGTTGACAGATGCATTTGTTAAAGATATATTTGAATATTGTGTGAGTCTTCTAACACACCACATCATCGGACTAAATCTTGTAGTATTAAATGTCTATCAGTTTCTTTGTTAAGCTTCTCTTTGACTGTGTGCGGAAGGAAGAAATATACTGATGTGTATTTGTAACATAGTAACACCACCTTCCCTGTTAATAAATTACCATTAACAGGAACATAAATCTCTGTCTCTCTTACCGCTTCTCTATTTAGTTCATCCTGTAAGTCAAGGGCCCGAAAGGAAGAGAAAGGGTATTGTCATGAGATGTTGAAATTGTGTTTCAAAAACATATCATACAGCGAAGCAAAAAACATATAAATAAGAATAATATACCTTCACAAATATCGCAGTAAACTATTTCTGGCGGGTAAACGCACATCTGCATTAAGCACACTTAAGTCAATATAGGAGACATACTTGTCACTGAAATATTCACAAATTTAATATCATGAATACATACATCAGCTTTACAGACAGTACAGTCTTAAGCCAGTCATAACACACTGAGTGACTTCATTATAATGAACTTCTCACTGAGATGATCAGATGGATACCATGGACGAGAAGATGACGAGTAGGGAAAAGAGGGAAGTTTTCATTGAATTCTCCAAAATAAAATTTCATGTCAAGTGAAAAAATAATGTGTAATTCTAATTCATTGTTAGCCCATTTTGACTAGCATTAGAAAGGGTTGGTACAATATTCAGAATTTGGCCTTCATATTGAAAAAAACGACTATAAACCACCGAAAAAATTAACAGTAACAGGTTGTGCTAAACATATAATCAACTAATGGAGAAAAGAAACAGCGTAAACCTTCTCGAAATGTTACTTGAGGCTTTGAACTGGCACAAATTTGGGAATCATATCTCTCAATAATATTTTTTTGGACTAGCTTCTTTGATACTTTCCGAACTAGCAACGAATTATAATTTGCACATCAGCAGAGTGAAATAAAATAATCAGTAAGCACCTGCTGGAGGGGGGGGGGGGGGTGACAAATGATTGTTTTTAAAGATATATTCGAGTATTGTGTGAGTCTTCTTACACACCAAATCATCGGATTAAATCTTGTAGTATCCGTTTCTTTTGTTTAGCTGTTTTATAAGATTTGCCTTGACTGTGTGCGGAAGGAAGATACTTAAGCCGTACATAAACTTGGCATTGAGAACAGTGCTATCATCATTTCGTGATATAATTTTGTAACTGATTTATCTCCGTTTCCTGTTCTTTTCACATCAGTTATAAATCTTTCCTCCCTAATGAGAATCAAAGTCTAATACTGTTAATTCTTTTTTACATAGTAACGCCTTCCCTGTTAATAAATTACCGTTACTAATGAACAGGAACATAATTCCCTGATTCTCTTACCCTTTCTTCCAAAGTGTAACCGGTCTGAAAGAAGAGACAGTTTATTGACATGAGATATTGAAATTGTGTTTCAAAAACATATAATAAGGCGAAGCAGACAGACTCGTCACTGTAAGATTCACAGACTTAATAATAACATGAATACATTCATCAACTTTACAGGGAAGACAGTTCAGTCTTAAGCCATTTATAACAAACTGTGTGACGTCATAATGATGAACCTCTCACTGAGATGATCAGATGGATACCATGGACGAGAAGATGACGAGTAGGGATAAGAGGGTAGTATTCAAAGATAGAACACAGAAAATAGTTGTTGGATCAATTTGATGTAAAAAAGGGATACATTTTGATTACCCCACAAAGCAGCATATTGGTTACCCCCTCCCCC